>CAKAJE020002074.1:0-30701 GCA_916610135.2 Macropis europaea
ATTCTTATATTAACCAAAATATAAAATGATCTAATCGGGTCTCTGATTGCCCAATCATATTAGTTTAACAGTGCATTTTCCTCGCCATTCCACGCGTTTTAAGATGCCGCCTAGCACAGTACGCTATCTGAAATAGGAGAGTCGTAAGTTGAACAAATGTGATAGAATTTCGCTGAATTCTTAAATTGACCATAATATAAAATGATCTAATCGGGTCTCTGTTTGCGCTACCCTAGAAGTTTAATAGTGCATTTTACTCGTCATTTCATGCGCTTTGAGATCTCGCTTAGCCCAATACGGTATTTGAAATAGGAGCGACGTAAATTGAACAAATGTGATAGAATTTCGCTGAATTCTTATATTAACCAAAATATAAGATGATCTAATCGGGTCTCTCATTGCCCTATCATAGAAGTTTAATAGTGCATTTTACTCGCCACTCCACGCGCTTTAAGAGGCCGCCTAGCCCAATACGCTATCTGAAATAGGAGAGACGTAAATTGAACAAATGTGATAGAATTTCGCTGAATTCTTTTATTAACCATAATGTAAAATGATCTAATCGGGTCTCTGTTCGCCCTAGCCTAGAAGTTTAATAGTGCATTTTATTCGCCATTTCATGCGCTTTGACATGCCGCTTAGCCCAATACGCTATCTGAAAGAGGAGCGACGAAAATTGAACAAATGTGATAGAATTTCCCTGAATTCTTATATTAACCTTAATGTAATATTATCTAATCGGGCCTCTGTTCGCCCTACCCAAGAAGTTTAATAGTGCATTTCACTCATCATTTCATGCGCTTCGAGATGCAGCTTAGCCCCTTACGCTATCTGCAATAGGAGCGACGTAAATTGAACAAATGTGATAGAATTTCGCTGAATTCTTATATTAACAAAAATATAAAATGATCTAATCGCGTCTCTGTTTGCCCTACACTAGAAGTTTAATAGTGAATTTCACTCGCCATTTCTTCCGCTCTGAAACGCCACTTAGCCCAATACGCTATCTGAAATATGAGCGACGTAATTTGAACAAATGTGATAGAATTTTGCTGAATTCTTAAATTAACCATAATCTAAAATGATATAATCGGGTCCCTGTTTGCTCTACCCTAGAAGTTTAATAGTGCGTTTTATTCGCAATTTCATGCGCTTTGAGATGCCGCTTAGCCCAATACGCTATCTAAAATAGGAGCGACGAAAATTGAACAAATGTCATAGAATTTCGCTGAATTCTTTTATTAACCATAATGTAAAATGCTGTAATCGGGTTTCTGTTCCCCCCAGCCTAGAAGTTTAATAGTGCATTTTATTCGCCATTTCATGCGCTTTGAGACGCCGCTTAGCCCAATGCGCTACCTGAAATAGGAGCGACGTAAATTGAACAAATTAGATAGAATTTCCCTGAAATCTTATATGAAACATAATATAAAATGATCTAATCGGGTCTCTGATTGCGCTATCACAGAAGTTTAGTAGTGCATTTTACTCGCCCTTCCACGCGCTTCAAGATGCCGCCTAGCCCAGTACGCTATCTGAGATTGGAGCGACGTAAGTTGAGCAAATGTGATAGAATTACGCTGAATACTTATATTAACCGTAATATAAAATGATCTAATCGGGTCTCTGTTTGAGCTACCCTAGAAGTTGAATAGATCATTTTCTACCCATTTCATGCGATTTGAGATGCCGCTTAGCCCAATACGCTACCTGAAATAGGAGCGACGTAAATTGAACAAATGTGATAGAATTTCGCTGAATTCTTAAATTAACCATAATATAAAATGATCTAATCGGGTCTCTGTTTGCCCTACCCTAGAAGTTTAATAGTGCATTTTACTAGACATTTCATGCGCTTTGAGATGCCGCTTAGCCCAATTCGCTATCTGAATCAGGAGCGACGTAAATTGAACAAATGTGATAGAATTTCTCTGAATTCTTATATTAACCAAAATATAAAATGATCTAATCGGGTCTCTGATTGCCCTATCATAGAAGTTTAATAGTGCATTTTACTCGCCATTTCTTCCGCTTTGAGATGCCGCTTAGCCCAATACGCTATCTGAAACAGGAGCGACATAAATTGAACAAATGTGATAGAATTTCGCTGAATTCTTATATTAACCGTAATATAAAATGATCTAATCGGGTCTCTGATTGCCCTACCCTAGAAGTTTAATAGTGCATTTTACTCCCCATTTCGTGCGCTTTGAGATCTCGCTTAGCCCAATACGCTATTTGAAATAGGAGCGACGTAAATTGAACAAATGTGATAGAATTTCGCTGAATTCTTAAATTGACCATAATATAAAATGATCCAATCGGCTCTCTGTTCGCCCTACCCTAGAAGTTTAATAGTGCATTTCACTCATCATTTCATGCGCTTCGAGATGCAGCTTAGCCCATTACGCTATCTGCAATAGGAGCGACGTAAATTGAACAAATGTGATAGAATTTCGCTGAATTCTTATATTAACCAAAATATAAAATGATCTAATCGGGTCTCTAATTGCCCTATCATAGAAGTTTAATGGTGCATTTTACTCGCCACTCCACGCGCTTTAAGAGGCCGCCTAGCCCAATACGCTATCTGAAATAGGAGCGACGTAAATTGTACAAATGTGATAGAATTTCATTGAATTCTTTTATTAACCATAATGTAAAATGATCTAATCGGGCCTCTGTTCGCCCTAGTCTAGAAGTTTAATAGTGCATTTTATTCGCCATTTCATGCGCTTTGAGATGCCGCTTAGCCCAATACGCTACCTGAAATAGGAGCGACGTAAATTGAACAAATGTGATAGAATTTCCCTGAATTCTTATATTAACCTTAATGTAATATGATCTAATCGGGTCTCTGTTCGCCCTACCCAAGAAGTTTAATAGTGCATTTCACTCATCATTTCATGCGCTTCGAGATGCAGCTTAGCCCCTTACGCTATCTGCAATAGGAGCGACGTAAATTGAACAAATGTGATAGAATTTCGCTGAATTCTTATATTAACAAAAATATAAAATGATCTAATCGCGTCTCTGTTTGCCCTACACTAGAAGTTTAATAGTGAATTTCACTCGCCATTTCTTCCGCTCTGAAACGCCACTTAGCCCAATACGCTATCTGAAATATGAGCGACGTAATTTGAACAAATGTGATAGAATTTTGCTGAATTCTTAAATTAACCATAATCTAAAATGATATAATCGGGTCTCTGTTTGCTCTACCCTAGAAGTTTAATAGTGCGTTTTATTCGCAATTTCATGCGCTTTGAGATGCCGCTTAGCCCAATACGCTATCTAAAATAGGAGCGACGAAAATTGAACAAATGTCATAGAATTTCGCTGAATTCTTTTATTAACCATAATGTAAAATGCTGTAATCGGGTTTCTGTTCCCCCCAGCCTAGAAGTTTAATAGTGCATTTTATTCGCCATTTCATGCGCTTTGAGACGCCGCTTAGCCCAATGCGCTACCTGAAATAGGAGCGACGTAAATTGAACAAATTAGATAGAATTTCCCTGAAATCTTATATGAAACATAATATAAAATGATCTAATCGGGTCTCTGATTGCGCTATCATAGAAGTTTAATAGTGCATTTTACTCGCCATTTCTTCCGCTTTGAGATGCCGCTTAGCCCAATACGCTATCTGAAACAGGAGCGACATAAATTGAACAAATGTGATAGAATTTCGCTGAATTCTTATATTAACCGTAATATAAAATGATCTAATCGGGTCTCTGATTGCCCTACCCTAGAAGTTTAATAGTGCATTTTACTCCCCATTTCGTGCGCTTTGAGATCTCGCTTAGCCCAATACGCTATTTGAAATAGGAGCGACGTAAATTGAACAAATGTGATAGAATTTCGCTGAATTCTTAAATTGACCATAATATAAAATGATCCAATCGGGTCTCTGTTCGCCCTACCCTAGAAGTTTAATAGTGCATTTCACTCATCATTTCATGCGCTTCGAGATGCAGCTTAGCCCATTACGCTATCTGCAATAGGAGCGACGTAAATTGAACAAATGTGATAGAATTTCGCTGAATTCTTATATTAACCAAAATATAAAATGATCTAATCGGGTCTCTGATTGCCCTATCATAGAAGTTTAATGGTGCATTTTACTCGCCACTCCACGCGCTTTAAGAGGCCGCCTAGCCCAATACGCTATCTGAAATAGGAGCGACGTAAATTGTACAAATGTGATAGAATTTCATTGAATTCTTTTATTAACCATAATGTAAAATGATCTAATCGGGCCTCTGTTCGCCCTAGTCTAGAAGTTTAATAGTGCATTTTATTCGCCATTTCATGCGCTTTGAGATGCCGCTTAGCCCAATACGCTACCTGAAATAGGAGCGACGTAAATTGAACAAATGTGATAGAATTTCTCTGAAATCTTAAATTAACCAAAATATAAAATGATCTAATCGGGTCTCTGATTGCCCTATCATAGAAGTTTAATAGTGCATTTTACTCGCACTTTCCACGCGCTTTAAAATGCCGCCTAGCCCATTACGCTAACTGCAATAGGAGCGACGTAAATTGAACAAATGTGATAGAATTTCGCTGAATTCTTATATTAACCAAAATATAAAATGATCTAATCGGGTCTCTGATTGCCCTATTATAGAAGTTTAATAGTGCATTTTACTCGCACTTTCCACGCGCTTTAAGATGCCGCCTAGCCCATTACGCTATCTGCAATAGGAGTGACGTAAATTGAACAAATGTGATAGAATTTTGCTGAATTCTTAAATTAACCATAATATAAAATGATCTAATCGCGTCTCTGATTGCCGTATCATAGAAGTTTAATAGTGCATTTTACTCGCACTTTCCACGCGCTTTAAGATGCCGCCTAGCCCATTACGCTATCTGCAATAGGAGCGACGTAAATTGAACAAATGTGATAGAATTTTGCTGAATTCTTAAATTAACCATAATATAAAATGATCTAATCGGGTCTCTGATTGCCCTATCACAGAAGTTTAGTTGTGCATTTTACTCGCCCTTCCACGCGCTTCAAGATGCCGCCTAGCCCAGTACGGTATCTGAGATTGGAGCGACGTAAGTTGAACAAATGTGATAGAATTACGCTGAATACTTATATTATCCGTAATATAAAATGATGTAATCGGGTCTCTTTTTGAGCTACCCTAGAAGTTGAATAGTTCATTTTCTCCCCATTTCATGCGCTTTGAGAAGCCGCTTAGCCCAATACGCTATCTGAAATAGGAGCGACGTAAATTGAACAAATGTGAGAGAATTTCGCTGAATTCTTATATTAACCAAAATATAAAATGATCTAATCGCGTCTCTGATTGCCGTATCATAGAAGTTTAATAGTGCATTTTACTCGTCATTTCATGCGCTTTGAGATGCCGCTTAGCCCAATACGCTATCTGAAATAGGAGCGACGTAAATTGAACAACTGTGATAGAATTTCCCTGAAATCTTAAATTAACCAAAATATAAAATGATCTAATCGGGTCTCTGATTGCCCTATCATAGACGTTTAATAGTGCATTTTCCTCGCCATTCCACGCGTTTTAAGATGCCGCCTAGCACAGTACGCTATCTGAACTAGGAACGACGTAAATTGAACAAATGCGATACAATTTTGCTGAATTCTTAAATTGACCATAATATAAAATGATTTAATCGGGTATCTGTTTGTCCTACCCTCGAAGTTTAATAGTGCATTTTACTCGCCATTTCTTCCGCTTTGAGATGCCGCTTAGCCCAATACGCTATCTGAAATATGAGCGACGTAAATTGAGCAAATGTGATAGAATTTCGCTGAATTCTTTTATTAACCATAATGTAAAATGATCTAATCGGGTCTCTGTTCGCCCTAGCCTAGACATTTAATAGTGCGTTTTATTCGCAATTTCATGCGCTTTGAGATGCCTCTTAGCCCAATACGCTATCTGAAATAGGAGCGACGTAAATTGATCAAATGTGATAGAATTTCCCTGAATTCTTATATTAACCATAATATAAAATGACCTAATCGGGTCTCTGTTTGCCCTACCCTAGAAGTTTAATAGTGCATTTTACTCGCCATTTCATGCGCTTTGAGACGCCGCTTAGCCCAATCCGCTATCTGAAATAGGCGCGACGTAAATTGAAAAAATGTGATAGAATTTTGCTGAATTCTTAAATTAACCATAATATAAAATGATCTAATCGGGTCTCTGTTTGACCTACCCTAGAAGTTTAATAGTGCATTTTACTCGCCATTTCATGCGCTTTGAGATGCCGCTTAGCCCAATACGCTATCTGAAATAGGAGCGACGTATATTGAAAAAATGTGATAGAATTTCGCTGAATTCTTATATTAACCAAAATATAAAATGATCTATTCGGGTCTCTGTTTGCCATACCCTAGAAGTTTAATAGTGCATTTTACTCGTCATTTCATGCGCTTTGAGATGCCGCTTAGCCCAATACGCTATCTGAAATAGGAGCGACGTAAATTGAACAAATGTGATAGAATTTCATTGAATTCTTAAATTAACCATAATATAAAATGATCTAATCGGGTCTCTGTTTGCCCTACCCTAGAAGTTTAATAGTGCATTTTACTCGCCATTTCTTCCGCTTTGAGATGCCGCTTAGCCCAATACGCTATCGGAAATAGGAGCGACGTAAATTGAACAAATGTGATAGAATTTCCCTGAATTCTTATATTAACCTTAATGTAAAATGATCTAATCGGGTCTCTGTTTGCTTTACCCTAGAAGTTTAACAGTTCATTCTACTCGCCATTTCATGCGCTTTGAGATGCCGCTTAGCCCAATTCGCTATCTGAAATAGGAGCGACGTAAATTGAACAAATGTGATAGAATTTCGCTGAATTCTTATATTAACCAAAATATAAAATGATCTAATCGGGTCTCTGATTGCCCAATCATATTAGTTTAACAGTGCATTTTCCTCGCCATTCCACGCGTTTTAAGATGCCGCCTAGCACAGTACGCTATCTGAAATAGGAGAGTCGTAAGTTGAACAAATGTGATAGAATTTCGCTGAATTCTTAAATTGACCATAATATAAAATGATCTAGTCGGGTCTCTGTTTGCGCTACCCTAGAAGTTTAATAGTGCATTTTACTCCCCATTTCATGCGCTTTGAGATCTCGCTTAGCCCAATACGGTATTTGAAATAGGAGCGACGTAAATTGAACAAATGTGATAGAATTTCGCTGAATTCTTTTATTAACCATAATGTAAAATGATCTAATCGGGTCTCTGTTCGCCCTAGCCTAGAAGTTTAATAGTGCATTTTATTCGCCATTTCATGCGCTTTGAGATGCCGCTTAGCCCAATACGCTACCTGAAATAGGTGCGACGTAAATTGAACAAATGTGATAGAATTTCCCTGAAATCTTAAATTAACCAAAATATAAAATGATCCAATCGGGTCTCTGATTGCCCTATCATAGACGTTTAATAGTGCATTTTCCTCGCCATTCCACGCGTTTTAAGATGCCGCCTAGCACAGTACGCTATCTGAGATTGGAGCGACGTAAGTTGAGCAAATGTGATAGAATTACGCTGAATACTTATATTAACCGTAATATAAAATGATCTAATCGGGTCTCTGTTTGAGCTACCCTAGAAGTTGAATAGTTCATGTTCTACCCATTTCATGCGCTTTGAGATGCCGCTTAGCCCAATACGCTATCTGAAATAGGAGCGACGTAAATTGAACAAATGTGATAGAATTTCGCTGAATTCTTATATTAACCAAAATATAAAATGATCTAATCGCGTCTCTGATTGCCGTATCATAGAAGTTTAATAGTGCATTTTACTCGCCATTCCACGCGCTTTAAGATGCCGCCTAGCCCAGTACGCTATCCCAAATAGGAGCGACGTAAATTACACAAATGTGATAGAATTTCGCTGAATTCTTATATTAACCAAAATATAAAATGGTCTAATCGGGTCTCTCTTTGCCCTATCCTAGAAATTTAATAGTGCATTTTACTCGCCATTTCATGCGCTTTGAGATGCCGCTTAGCCCAATACGCTACCTGAAATAGGAGCGATGTAAATTGAACAACTGTGATAGAATTTCGCTGAATTCCTAAATTAACCATAATATAAAATGATCTAATCGGGTCTCTGTTTACCCTTCCCTAGATGTTTAATAGTGCATTTTCGTCGCCATTTCTTCCGCTTTGAGATGCCGCTTAGCCCAATACGCTATCTGAAATGTGAGCGACGTAAATTGAGCAAATGTGATAGAATTTCGCTGAATTCTTTTATTAACCATAACTTAAAATGGTCTAATCGGGTCTCTGTTCGCCCTAGCCTAGACGTTTAATAGTGCGTTTTATTCGCAATTTCATGCGCTTTGAGATGCCGCTTAGCCCAATAGGCTATCTGAAATAGGAGCGACGAAAATTGAACAAATGTGACAGAATTTCCCTGAATTCTTATATTAACCTTAATGTAAAATGATCTAATCGGGTCTCCGTTCGCCCTACCCAAGAAGTTTAATAGTGCATTTCACTCATCACTTCATGCGCTTTGAGATGCCGCTTAGCCCATTACGCTATCTGCAATAGGAGCGACGTAAATTGAACAAATGTGATAGAATTTCGCTGAATTCTTATATTAACCAAAATATAAAATGATCTAATCGGGTCTCTGATTGCCCTATCATAGAAGTTTAATAGTGCATTTTACTCGCCATTTCTTCCGCTTTGAGATGCCGCTTAGCCCAATACGCTATCTGAAACAGGAGCGACATAAATTGAACAAATGTGATAGAATTTCGCTGAATTCTTAAATTAACCATAATATAAAATGATCTAATCGGGTCTCTGTTTGCCCTACCCTAGAAGTTTAATAGTGCATTTTACTAGACATTTCATGCGCTTTGAGATGCCGCTTAGCCCAATACGCTATCTGAAACAGGAGCGACGTAAATTGAACAAATGTGATAGAATTTCATTGAATTCTTATATTAACCAAAATATAAAATGATCTAATCGGGTCTCTGATTGCCCAATCATATTAGTTTAACAGTGCATTTTCCTCGCCATTCCACGCGTTTTAAGATGCCGCCTCGCACAGTACGCTATCTGAAATAGGAGAGTCGTAAGTTGAACAAATGTGATAGAATTTCGCTGAATTCTTAAATTGACCATAATATAAAATGATCTAATCGGGTCTCTGTTTGCGCTACCCTAGAAGTTTAATAGTGCATTTTACTCGTCATTTCATGCGCTTTGAGATCTCGCTTAGCCCAATACGGTATTTGAAATAGGAGCGACGTAAATTGAACAAATGTGATAGAATTTCGCTGAATTCTTATATTAACCAAAATATAAGATGATCTAATCGGGTCTCTCATTGCCCTATCATAGAAGTTTAATAGTGCATTTTACTCGCCACTCCACGCGCTTTAAGAGGCCGCCTAGCCCAATACGCTATCTGAAATAGGAGAGACGTAAATTGAACAAATGTGATAGAATTTCGCTGAATTCTTTTATTAACCATAATGTAAAATGATCTAATCGGGTCTCTGTTCGCCCTAGCCTAGAAGTTTAATAGTGCATTTTATTCGCCATTTCATGCGCTTTGACATGCCGCTTAGCCCAATACGCTATCTGAAAGAGGAGCGACGAAAATTGAACAAATGTGATAGAATTTCCCTGAATTCTTATATTAACCTTAATGTAATATTATCTAATCGGGCCTCTGTTCGCCCTACCCAAGAAGTTTAATAGTGCATTTCACTCATCATTTCATGCGCTTCGAGATGCAGCTTAGCCCCTTACGCTATCTGCAATAGGAGCGACGTAAATTGAACAAATGTGATAGAATTTCGCTGAATTCTTATATTAACAAAAATATAAAATGATCTAATCGCGTCTCTGTTTGCCCTACACTAGAAGTTTAATAGTGAATTTCACTCGCCATTTCTTCCGCTCTGAAACGACACTTAGCCCAATACGCTATCTGAAATATGAGCGACGTAATTTGAACAAATGTGATAGAATTTTGCTGAATTCTTAAATTAACCATAATCTAAAATGATATAATCGGGTCCCTGTTTGCTCTACCCTAGAAGTTTAATAGTGCGTTTTATTCGCAATTTCATGCGCTTTGAGATGCCGCTTAGCCCAATACGCTATCTAAAATAGGAGCGACGAAAATTGAACAAATGTCATAGAATTTCGCTGAATTCTTTTATTAACCATAATGTAAAATGCTGTAATCGGGTTTCTGTTCCCCCCAGCCTAGAAGTTAAATAGTGCATTTTATTCGCCATTTCATGCGCTTTGAGACGCAGCTTAGCCCAATGCGCTACCTGAAATAGGAGCGACGTAAATTGAACAAATTAGATAGAATTTCCCTGAAATCTTATATGAAACATAATATAAAATGATCTAATCGGGTCTCTGATTGCGCTATCACAGAAGTTTAGTAGTGCATTTTACTCGCCCTTCCACGCGCTTCAAGATGCCGCCTAGCCCAGTACGCTATCTGAGATTGGAGCGACGTAAGTTGAGCAAATGTGATAGAATTACGCTGAATACTTATATTAACCGTAATATAAAATGATCTAATCGGGTCCCTGTTTGAGCTACCCTAGAAGTTGAATAGATCATTTTCTACCCATTTCATGCGCTTTGAGATGCCGCTTAGCCCAATACGCTACCTGAAATAGGAGCGACGTAAATTGAACAAATGTGATAGAATTTCGCTGAATTCTTAAATTAACCATAATATAAAATGATCTAATCGGGTCTCTGTTTGCCCTACCCTAGAAGTTTAATAGTGCATTTTACTAGACATTTCATGCGCTTTGAGATGCCGCTTAGCCCAATTCGCTATCTGAATCAGGAGCGACGTAAATTGAACAAATGTGATAGAATTTCTCTGAATTCTTATATTAACCAAAATATAAAATGATCTAATCGGGTCTCTGATTGCCCTATCATAGAAGTTTAATAGTGCATTTTACTCGCCATTTCTTCCGCTTTGAGATGCCGCTTAGCCCAATACGCTATCTGAAACAGGAGCGACATAAATTGAACAAATGTGATAGAATTTCGCTGAATTCTTATATTAACCGTAATATAAAATGATCTAATCGGGTCTCTGATTGCCCTACCCTAGAAGTTTAATAGTGCATTTTACTCCCCATTTCGTGCGCTTTGAGATCTCGCTTAGCCCAATACGCTATTTGAAATAGGAGCGACGTAAATTGAACAAATGTGATAGAATTTCGCTGAATTCTTAAATTGACCATAATATAAAATGATCCAATCGGGTCTCTGTTCGCCCTACCCTAGAAGTTTAATAGCGCATTTCACTCATCATTTCATGCGCTTCGAGATGCAGCTTAGCCCATTACGCTATCTGCAATAGGAGCGACGTAAATTGAACAAATGTGATAGAATTTCGCTGAATTCTTATATTAACCAAAATATAAAATGATCTAATCGGGTCTCTAATTGCCCTATCATAGAAGTTTAATGGTGCATTTTACTCGCCACTCCACGCGCTTTAAGAGGCCGCCTAGCCCAATACGCTATCTGAAATAGGAGCGACGTAAATTGTACAAATGTGATAGAATTTCATTGAATTCTTTTATTAACCATAATGTAAAATGATCTAATCGGGCCTCTGTTCGCCCTAGTCTAGAAGTTTAATAGTGCATTTTATTCGCCATTTCATGCGCTTTGAGATGCCGCTTAGCCCAATACGCTACCTGAAATAGGAGCGACGTAAATTGAACAAATGTGATAGAATTTCCCTGAATTCTTATATTAACCTTAATGTAATATTATCTAATCGGGCCTCTGTTCGCCCTACCCAAGAAGTTTAATAGTGCATTTCACTCATCATTTCATGCGCTTCGAGATGCAGCTTAGCCCCTTACGCTATCTGCAATAGGAGCGACGTAAATTGAACAAATGTGATAGAATTTCGCTGAATTCTTATATTAACAAAAATATAAAATGATCTAATCGCGTCTCTGTTTGCCCTACACTAGAAGTTTAATAGTGAATTTCACTCGCCATTTCTTCCGCTCTGAAACGCCACTTAGCCCAATACGCTATCTGAAATATGAGCGACGTAATTTGAACAAATGTGATAGAATTTTGCTGAATTCTTAAATTAACCATAATCTAAAATGATATAATCGGGTCTCTGTTTGCTCTACCCTAGAAGTTTAATAGTGCGTTTTATTCGCAATTTCATGCGCTTTGAGATGCCGCTTAGCCCAATACGCTATCTAAAATAGGAGCGACGAAAATTGAACAAATGTCATAGAATTTCGCTGAATTCTTTTATTAACCATAATGTAAAATGCTGTAATCGGGTTTCTGTTCCCCCCAGCCTAGAAGTTTAATAGTGCATTTTATTCGCCATTTCATGCGCTTTGAGACGCCGCTTAGCCCAATGCGCTACCTGAAATAGGAGCGACGTAAATTGAACAAATTAGATAGAATTTCCCTGAAATCTTATATGAAACATAATATAAAATGATCTAATCGGGTCTCTGATTGCGCTATCACAGAAGTTTAGTAGTGCATTTTACTCGCCCTTCCACGCGCTTCAAGATGCCGCCTAGCCCAGTACGCTATCTGAGATTGGAGCGACGTAAGTTGAGCAAATGTGATAGAATTACGCTGAATACTTATATTAACCGTAATATAAAATGATCTAATCGGGTCTCTGTTTGAGCTACCCTAGAAGTTGAATAGATCATTTTCTACCCATTTCATGCGCTTTGAGATGCCGCTTAGCCCAATACGCTACCTGAAATAGGAGCGACGTAAATTGAACAAATGTGATAGAATTTCGCTGAATTCTTAAATTAACCATAATATGAAATGATCTAATCGGGTCTCTGTTTGCCCTACCCTAGAAGTTTAATAGTGCATTTTACTAGACATTTCATGCGCTTTGAGATGCCGCTTAGCCCAATTCGCTATCTGAATCAGGAGCGACGTAAATTGAACAAATGTGATAGAATTTCTCTGAATTCTTATATTAACCAAAATATAAAATGATCTAATCGGGTCTCTGATTGCCCTATCATAGAAGTTTAATAGTGCATTTTACTCGCCATTTCTTCCGCTTTGAGATGCCGCTTAGCCCAATACGCTATCTGAAACAGGAGCGACATAAATTGAACAAATGTGATAGAATTTCGCTGAATTCTTATATTAACCGTAATATAAAATGATCTAATCGGGTCTCTGATTGCCCTACCCTAGAAGTTTAATAGTGCATTTTACTCCCCATTTCATGCGCTTTGAGAAGCCGCTTAGCCCAATACGCTATCTGAAATAGGAGCGACGTAAATTGAACAAATGTGAGAGAATTTCGCTGAATTCTTATATTAACCAAAATATAAAATGATCTAATCGCGTCTCTGATTGCCGTATCATAGAAGTTTAATAGTGCATTTTACTCGTCATTTCATGCGCTTTGAGATGCCGCTTAGCCCAATACGCTATCTGAAATAGGAGCGACGTAAATTGAACAAATGTGATAGAATTTCCCTGAAATCTTAAATTAACCAAAATATAAAATGATCTAATCGGGTCTCTGATTGCCCTATCATAGACGTTTAATAGTGCATTTTCCTCGCCATTCCACGCGTTTTAAGATGCCGCCTAGCACAGTACGCTATCTGAACTAGGAACGACGTAAATTGAACAAATGCGATACAATTTTGCTGAATTCTTAAATTGACCATAATATAAAATGATTTAATCGGGTATCTGTTTGTCCTACCCTAGAAGTTTAATAGTGCATTTTACTCGCCATTTCTTCCGCTTTGAGATGCCGCTTAGCCCAATACGCTATCTGAAATATGAGCGACGTAAATTGAGCAAATGTGATAGAATTTCGCTGAATTCTTTTATTAACCATAATGTAAAATGATCTAATCGGGTCTCTGTTCGCCCTAGCCTAGACGTTTAATAGTGCGTTTTATTCGCAATTTCATGCGCTTTGAGATGCCTCTTAGCCCAATACGCTATCTGAAATAGGAGCGACGTAAATTGATCAAATGTGATAGAATTTCCCTGAATTCTTATATTAACCATAATATAAAATGACCTAATCGGGTCTCTGTTTGCCCTACCCTAGAAGTTTAATAGTGCATTTTACTCGCCATTTCATGCGCTTTGAGACGCCGCTTAGCCCAATCCGCTATCTGAAATAGGCGCGACGTAAATTGAAAAAATGTGATAGAATTTTGCTGAATTCTTAAATTAACCATAATATAAAATGATCTAATCGGGTCTCTGTTTGACCTACCCTAGAAGTTTAATAGTGCATTTTACTCGCCATTTCATGCGCTTTGAGATGCCGCTTAGCCCAATACGCTATCTGAAATAGGAGCGACGTATATTGAAAAAATGTGATAGAATTTCGCTGAATTCTTATATTAACCAAAATATAAAATGATCTAATCGCGTCTCTGTTTGCCATACCCTAGAAGTTTAATAGTGCATTTTACTCGTCATTTCATGCGCTTTGAGATGCCGCTTAGCCCAATACGCTATCTGAAATAGGAGCGACGTAAATTGAACAAATGTGATAGAATTTCATTGAATTCTTAAATTAACCATAATATAAAATGATCTAATCGGGTCTCTGTTTGCCCTACCCTAGAAGTTTAATAGTGCATTTTACTCGCCATTTCTTCCGCTTTGAGATGCCGCTTAGCCCAATACGCTATCGGAAATAGGAGCGACGTAAATTGAACAAATGTGATAGAATTTCCCTGAATTCTTATATTAACCTTAATGTAAAATGATCTAATCGGGTCTCTGTTTGCTTTACCCTAGAAGTTTAACAGTTCATTCTACTCGCCATTTCATGCGCTTTGAGATGCCGCTTAGCCCAATTCGCTATCTGAAATAGGAGCGACGTAAATTGAACAAATGTGAGAGAATTTCGCTGAATTCTTATATTAACCAAAATATAAAATGATCTAATCGCGTCTCTGATTGCCGTATCATAGAAGTTTAATAGTGCATTTTACTCGCCATTCCACGCGCTTTAAGATGCCGCCTAGCCCAGTACGCTATCCGAAATAGGAGCGACGTAAATTACACAAATGTGATAGAATTTCGCTGAATTCTTATATTAACCAAAATATAAAATGGTCTAATCCGGTCTCTCTTTGCCCTATCCTAGAAATTTAATAGTGCATTTTACTCGCCATTTCATGCGCTTTGAGATGCCGCTTAGCCCAATACGCTACCTGAAATAGGAGCGATGTAAATTGAACAACTGTGATAGAATTTCGCTGAATTCCTAAATTAACCATAATATAAAATGATCTAATCGGGTCTCTGTTTACCCTTCCCTAGATGTTTAATAGTGCATTTTCGTCGCCATTTCTTCCGCTTTGAGATGCCGCTTAGCCCAATACGCTATCTGAAATGTGAGCGACGTAAATTGAGCAAATGTGATAGAATTTCGCTGAATTCTTTTATTAACCATAACTTAAAATGGTCTAATCGGGTCTCTGTTCGCCCTAGCCTAGACGTTTAATAGTGCGTTTTATTCGCAATTTCATGCGCTTTGAGATGCCGCTTAGCCCAATAGGCTATCTGAAATAGGAGCGACGAAAATTGAACAAATGTGACAGAATTTCCCTGAATTCTTATATTAACCTTAATGTAAAATGATCTAATCGGGTCTCCGTTCGCCCTACCCAAGAAGTTTAATAGTGCATTTCACTCATCACTTCATGCGCTTTGAGATGCCGCTTAGCCCATTACGCTATCTGCAATAGGAGCGACGTAAATTGAACAAATGTGATAGAATTTCCCTGAATTCTTATATTAACCTTCATGTAAAATGATCTAATCGGGTGTCTGTTTGCCCTACCCTAGAAGTTTAATAGTTCATTATACTCGCCATTTCATGCGCTTTGAGATGCCGCTTGGCACAATAAGCTATCTGAAATAGGAGCGACGTAAATTGAACAAATGTGATAGAATTTCGCTGAATCCTGATATTAACCAAAATATAAAATGATCTAATCGGGTCTCTGATTGCCCTATCATAGAAGTTTAATAGTGCATTTTACTCGCCATTTCATGCGCTTTGAGATGACGCTTAGCCCAATACGCTATTTGAAATATGAGCGACGTAAATTGAACAAATGTGATAGAATTTCGCTGAATTCTTATATTAACCAAAATATAAAATGATCTAATCGGGTCTCTGTTTGTCCTACACTAGAAGTTTAATAGTGAATTTTACTCGCCATTTCTTCCGCTTTGAGATGCCGCTTAGCCCAATACGCTATCTGAAATATGAGCGACGTAAATTCAACAAATGTGATAGAATTACGCTGACTTCTGATATTAACCAAAATATAAAATGATCTAATCGGGTCTCTGATTGCCCTATCATAGAAGTTTAATAGTGCATTTTCCTCGCCATTCCACGCGCTTTAAGATGCCGCCTAGCCCAATACGCTATCCGAAATAGGAACGACGTAACTGGAACAAATGTGATAGAATTTTGCTGAATTCTTAAATTAACCATAATATAAAATGATATAATCGGGTCTCTGTTTGCCTTACCCTAGAAGTTTAATAGTGCATTTTACTCGCCATTTCATGCGCTTTGAAATGCCGCTTAGCCCAATACGCTATATGAACTAGGAGCGACGTCAATTGGACAAATGTGATAGAATTTCGCTGAATTCTTTTATTAACCATACTGTAAAATGATCTAATCGGGTCTCTGTTCGCCCTAGCCTAGAAGTTTAATAGTGCATTTTATTCGCCATTTCATGCGCTTTGAGATGCCGCTTAGCCCAATACGCTATCTGAAAGAGGAGCGACGAAAATTGAACAAATGTGATAGAATTTCCCTGAATTCTTATATTAACCTTAATGTAATATTATCTAATCGGGCCTCTGTTCGCCCTACCCAAGAAGTTTAATAGTGCATTTCACTCATCATTTCATGCGCTTCGAGATGCAGCTTAGCCCCTTACGCTATCTGCAATAGGAGCGACGTAAATTGAACAAATGTGATAGAATTTCGCTGAATTCTTATATTAACAAAAATATAAAATGATCTAATCGCGTCTCTGTTTGCCCTACACTAGAAGTTTAATAGTGAATTTCACTCGCCATTTCTTCCGCTCTGAAACGCCACTTAGCACAATACGCTATCTGAAATATGAGCGACGTAATTTGAACAAATGTGATAGAATTTTGCTGAATTCTTAAATTAACCATAATCTAAAATGATATAATCGGGTCTCTGTTTGCTCTACCCTAGAAGTTTAATAGTGCGTTTTATTCGCAATTTCATGCGCTTTGAGATGCCGCTTAGCCCAATACGCTATCTAAAATAGGAGCGACGAAAATTGAACAAATGTTATAGAATTTCGCTGAATTCTTTTATTAACCATAATGTAAAATGCTGTAATCGGGTTTCTGTTCCCCCCAGCCTAGAAGTTTAATAGTGCATTTTATTCGCCATTTCATGCGCTTTGAGACGCCGCTTAGCCCAATGCGCTACCTGAAATAGGAGCGACGTAAATTGAACAAATTAGATAGAATTTCCCTGAAATCTTATATGAAACATAATATAAAATGATCTAATCGGGTCTCTGATTGCGCTATCACAGAAGTTTAGTAGTGCATTTTACTCGCCCTTCCACGCGCTTCAAGATGCCGCCTAGCCCAGTACGCTATCTGAGATTGGAGCGACGTAAGTTGAGCAAATGTGATAGAATTACGCTGAATACTTATATTAACCGTAATATAAAATGATCTAATCGGGTCTCTGTTTGAGCTACCCTAGAAGTTGAATAGATCATTTTCTACCCATTTCATGCGCTTTGAGATGCCGCTTAGCCCAATACGCTACCTGAAATAGGAGCGACGTAAATTGAACAAATGTGATAGAATTTCGCTGAATTCTTAAATTAACCATAATATAAAATGATCTAATCGGGTCTCCGTTTGCCCTACCCTAGAAGTTTAATAGTGCATTTTACTAGACATTTCATGCTCTTTGAGATGCCGCTTAGCCCAATTCGCTATCTGAATCAGGAGCGACGTAAATTGAACAAATGTGATAGAATTTCTCTGAATTCTTACATTAACCAAAATATAAAATGATCTAATCGGGTCTCTGATTGCCCTATCATAGAAGTTTAATAGTGCATTTTACTCGCCATTTCTTCCGCTTTGAGATGCCGCTTAGCCCAATACGCTATCTGAAACAGGAGCGACATAAATTGAACAAATGTGATAGAATTTCGCTGAATTCTTATATTAACCAAAATATAAAATGATCTAATCGGGTCTCTGATGGCCCTATCATAGAAGTTTAATGGTGCATTTTACTCGCCACTCCACGCGCTTTAAGAGGCCGCCTAGTCCAATACGCTATCTGAAATAGGAGCGACGTAAATTGTACAAATGTGATAGAATTTCATTGAATTCTTTTATTAACCATAATGTAAAATGATCTAATCGGGCCTCTGTTCGCCCTAGTCTAGAAGTTTAATAGTGCATTTTATTCGCCATTTCATGCGCTTTGAGATGCCGCTTAGCCCAATACGCTACCTGAAATAGGAGCGACGTAAATTGAACAAATGTGATAGAATTTCGCTGAATTCTTATATTAACCAAAATATAAAATGATCTAATCGGGTCTCTGATTGCCCTATCATAGAAGTTTAATAGTGCATTTTACTCGCACTTTCCACGCGCTTTAAGATGCCGCCTAGCCCATTACGCTATCTGCAATAGGAGTGACGTAAATTGAACAAATGTGATAGAATTTTGCTGAATTCTTAAATTAACCATAATATAAAATGATCTAATCGCGTCTCTGATTGCCGTATCATAGAAGTTTAATAGTGCATTTTACTCGCACTTTCCACGCGCTTTAAGATGCCGCCTAGCCCATTACGCTATCTGCAATAGGAGCGACGTAAATTGAACAAATGTGATAGAATTTTGCTGAATTCTTAAATTAACCATAATATAAAATGATCTAATCGGGTCTCTGATTGCCCTATCACAGAAGTTTAGTTGTGCATTTTACTCGCCCTTCCACGCGCTTCAAGATGCCGCCTAGCCCAGTACGGTATCTGAGATTGGAGCGACGTAAGTTGAACAAATGTGATAGAATTACGCTGAATACTTATATTATCCGTAATATAAAATGATGTAATCGGGTCTCTTTTTGAGCTACCCTAGAAGTTGAATAGTTCATTTTCTCCCCATTTCATGCGCATTGAGAAGCCGCTTAGCCCAATACGCTATCTGAAATAGGAGCGACGTAAATTGAACAAATGTGAGAGAATTTCGCTGAATTCTTATATTAACCAAAATATAAAATGATCTAATCGGGTCTCTGATTGCCCTATCATAGACGTTTAATAGTGCATTTTCCTCGCCATTCCACGCGTTTTAAGATGCCGCCTAGCACAGTACGCTATCTGAACTAGGAACGACGTAAATTGAACAAATGCGATACAATTTTGCTGAATTCTTAAATTGACCATAATATAAAATGATCTAATCGGGTATCTGTTTGCCCTACCCTAGAAGTTTAATAGTGCATTTTACTCGCCATTTCTTCCGCTTTGAGATGCCGCTTAGCCCAATACGCTATCTGAAATATGAGCGACGTAAATTGAGCAAATGTGATAGAATTTCGCTGAATTCTTTTATTAACCATAATGTAAAATGATCTAATCGGGTCTCTGTTCGCCCTAGCCTAGACATTTAATAGTGCGTTTTATTCGCAATTTCATGCGCTTTGAGATGCCTCTTAGCCCAATACGCTATCTGAAATAGGAGCGACGAAAATTCAACAAATGTGATAGAATTTCCCTGAATTCTTATATTAACCTTAATGTAAAATGATCTAATCGGGTTTCTGTTCGCCCTACCCAAGAAGTTTAATAGTGCATTTCACTCATCATTTCATGCGCTTCGAGATGCAGCTTAGCCCATTACGCTATCTGCAATAGGAGCGACGTAAATTGAACAAATGTGATAGAATTTCGCTGAATTCTTATATTAACCAAAATATAAAATGATCTAATCGGGTCTCTGTTTGTCCTACACTAGAAGTTTAATAGTGAATTTTACTCGCCATTTCTTCCGCATTGAGATGCCGCTTAGCCCAATACGCTATCTGAAATATGAGCGACGTAAATTGTACAAATGTGATAGAATTACGCTGAATTCTTATATTAACCGTAATATAAAATGATCTAATCGGGTCTCTGTTTGCCCTACCCTAGAAGTTTAATAGTGCATTTTACTCGCCATTTCTTCCACTTTGAGCTGCCGCTTAGCCCAATACGCTATCTGAAATATGAGCGACGTAAATTGAGCAAATGTGATAGAATTTCGCTGAATTCTTTTATTAACCATAACTTAAAATGGTCTAATCGGGTCTCTGTTCGCCCTAGCCTAGACGTTTAATAGTGCGTTTTATTCGCAATTTCATGCGCTTTGAGATGCCGCTTAGCCCATTACGCTATCTGCAATAGGAGCGACGTAAATTGAACAAATGTGATAGAATTTCCCTGAATTCTTATATTAACCTTCATGTAAAATGATCTAATCGGGTGTCTGTTTGCCCTACCCTAGAAGTTTAATAGTTCATTATACTCGCCATTTCATGCGCTTTGAGATGCCGCTTAGCACAATAAGCTATCTGAAATAGGAGCGACGTAAATTGAACAAATGTGATAGAATTTCGCTGAATCCTTATATTAACCAAAATATAAAATGATCTAATCGGGTCTCTGATTGCCCTATCATAGAAGTTTAATAGTGCATTTTACTCGCCATTTCATGCGCTTTGAGATGACGCTTAGCCCAATACGCTATTTGAAATATGAGCGACGTAAATTGGACAAATGTGATAGAATTTCGCTGAATTCTTATATTAACCAAAATATAAAATGATCTAATCGGGTCTCTGTTTGTCCTACACTAGAAGTTTAGTAGTGCATTTTACTCGAAATGCCATGCGCTTTAAGATGTCGCTTAGCCCAATACGCTATCTGAAATACGGGCGACGTAAATTGAACATATGTGAAAAAAGTACGTTGAATTCTTATATTAACAATAATATAAAATGAGCTAATCGGGTCTCTGATTGCCCTATCATAGAAGGTTGGTAGTGCATTTTACTCGGCATTCCACGCGCT
This sequence comes from Macropis europaea, assembly GCA_916610135.2. NCBI lineage: Eukaryota > Metazoa > Arthropoda > Insecta > Hymenoptera > Melittidae > Macropis > Macropis europaea. The sequence goes on from CAKAJE020002074.1 coordinate 21,217, forward strand.
TCAAGATGCCGCCTAGTCCAATACGGTATCTGAAATAGGAGCGACGTAAATTGAACAAATGTAACAGATTTACACTGAATTGTTATATTAATCATAATATAAGATGATCTAATCGGGTCTCTGATTGCCCTATCATAGAAGCTTAATAGTGCATTTTACGCGACATTTGATGCGCTTTAAGATGCCGCCTCGCACAATACGCTATCTGGAACAGGAGCGTCATAAATTGAACAAATGTGATAGAATTACACTGAGTTCTTATATTAATCATAATATAAGATGACCTAATCGAGTCTCTGGTTGACCTATCCGAGAAGTTTAGTAGTGCATTTTACTCGCCATTTCATGCGCTTTGAGATGCTGCTTAGCCCAATACGCTATCCGAAATAGGAGCGACGTAAATTGAACAAATGCGATAGAATTTCGCTGATTTCTTATATTAACCATAATATAGAATGATCTAATCGGGTCTCTGATTGCCCTATCATAGAAGTTTAATAGTGCATTTTACTCGTCAGTCCATGCGCTTTAAGATGCCGCCTATCCCAATACGCTATCTGAAATAGGAGCGATGTAAATTAAACGAATGTGATACAATTACGCTGCATTCTTATATTAATCATAATATAAGTTGACATAATCGGGTCTCTGATTGCTCTATTCGTGAAGTTTAGTAGTGCATTTTGCTCGACTTTCATGCGCTTTACGATGCCGCATACCCCAATACGCTATCTGAGATTGGAGCTACGTAAATTGAACTAACGTGATAGAGTTTCGCTGAATTCTTAAATTAACCATAATATAAAATGATCTAATCGGGTCTCTGATTGCCCTATCATAGAAGTTTAGTGGTGCATTTTTCTCGTCATTCCACGTACTTTAAGATGCCGTCTCGCCCAATACGCTTTCTGAAATTGGAGCTACGTAAATTAAACAAATGTGATAGAATTCCGCTGAATTCTTAAATTAACCATAATATAAAATGATCTAATCGTGTCTCTGTTTGCCCTACCCTAGAAGTTTAATAGTGCATTTTACTCGCCATTTCATGCGCTTTGAGATGCCGCGTAGCCCAATACGCTATCTGAAATAGGAGCGACGTAAGTTGAACAAATATGATAGAATTTCGCTGAATTCTTTTATTAACCATAATGTAAAATGATCGACTCGCGTCTCTGCTCGCCCTAGCCTAGAAGTTTCATAGTGCATCTTGTTCGCCATTTCATGCGCTTTGAGATGCCGCTTAGCCCAATACGCTATCTGAAATAGGAGCGACGTAAATTGAACAAATGTGATAGAATTTCGCTGAATTCTTATATTAACCATAATATAAAATGATCTAATCGGGTCTCTGTTTGCCCTACCCTAGAACTTTAATAGAGCATTTTACTCGTCATTTCATGCGCTTTGAGATGCCCCTTAGCCCAATAAGCTATCTGAAATTGGAGCGACGTAAATTAAATAAACGTGATAGAATTTCGTTGGATTCATATATTAACCATAATGTAAAATGATCTAATCGGGTCTCTGTTCGCCCTAGCCTAGAAGTTTAATAGTTCATTTTATTCGCCATTTCATGCACTTTGAAATGCCGCTTAGCCCAATACGCTATCTGTAATGGGAGCGATGTAAATTGAACAAATGTGATAGAATTTTGCTGAATCTTAAATTAACCATAATATAAAATGATCTAATCGGGTCTCTGTTTGCCCTACCCTAGAAGGTTAATATTGAATTTTACTCGCCACTCCATGCGCTTTAAGATGCCGCCTCGCCCAATACGCTATCTGAAATAGGAGCGACGTAGAGTGAACAAATGTGATAGGATTACGCAGAATTCTTATATTAACCATATTATAGAATGATCTAATCGGGTCTCTGATTGCCCTATCATAGATGTTTAATAGTGCATTTTACTCGCCATTTCATGAGCTTTAAGGTGCCGTCTAACCCAATCTGCTATCTGAAATTGGAGCTACGTAAATTGAACAAATGTGACAGAGTTACGCAGAATTCTTATATTAACCATAATATAAAATGATCTAATCGGGTCTCTGTTTGCCCTACCCTAGAAGTTTAATAGTGCATATTACTCGACATTCCACGCGCTTTAAGATGCCGGCTAGACCAATGCGCTTTCTGAAATAGGGGCGACGTGATTTGGATAAATGTGATAGAGTTACGCTGAATTCTTAAATTGACCGTAATATAAAATGATCTAATCGGTTCTCTGATTGCCCTATCCTAGAAGTTTAGTAGAGCATTTTACTCGACATTTCGTGCGCTTTAATATTCCGCTTAGCCCAATACGCTACCAGAAATAGGATCGACGTAAGTTGAACAAACGTGATAGAATTACGCTGAATTCTTAAATTAACCATAATATAAAATGATCTAAGCAGGTCTCTGTTTGCCCTACCATAGAAGTTTAATAGTGCATTTTACTCGACATTTCATGCGCTTTATGATTCCGCTTAGCCCAATACGCTACCTGTAATAGGATCAACGTAAATTGAACAAATGTGATAGAGTTACGCAGAATTCTTATATTAACCATAATATAAGATGATCTAAACGGGTCTCTGATTGCCCTATTTTAGAAGTTTAATAGTGCATTTTACTCGTCATTTCATGCGCTTTAAGGTGCCGCCGATCCCAATACGCTATCTGAAATTGGAGCTACGTAAATTGACCAAATGTGATAGAGTTACGACGAATTCTTAAATTAACCATAATATAAGATGATCTAATCGGGTCTCTGATTGCCCTATCATAGAAGTTTAACAGTTCATTTTGTTTGGCATTTCATGCGCTTTAAGGTGCCGCTTAGCCCAATACGCTATCTGAAATTGGAGCTACGTAAATTGAACAAACGTGATAGAATTACGCAGAATTATTATATTCATCAAAACATAAGATGACCTTATCGGGTCTCTGATTGCCCTATCCTAGAAGTTTGGTAGTGCATTTTAGTCGACATTTCATGCGCTTTAAGACGCCGCTTAGCCCAATACGCTACCTGAAGTAGGAGCGACATAAATTCAACAAATGTGATAGAATTACGCAGAATTCTTATATTAACCATAATATAATACGATCTATTCGGGTCTCTGATTGCCCTATCATCGAAGTGTAATAGTGCATTCTACTCGCCATTTCATGCGCTTTGAGATGCCGCTTAGCCCAATACGCTTTCTGAAATATGAGCGACGTAAATTGAACAAATGTGATAGAATTTCGCTAAATTCTTATATTAACCTTAATGTAAAATGATCTAATCGGGTCTCTGTTTGCCATATCATAGAAGTTTAATAGTGCATTTTACACGGCATACCACGCGCTTTAAGATGCCGCCTAGCCCAGTTCGCAATCTGAAATAGGAACGACGTAAATTGAACAAATGTGATAGAATTTTGCTGAATTCTTAAATTAACCATAATATAAAATGTACCAATCGTGTCTCTGTTTGCCCTACCCTAGAAGTTTAATAGTGCATTTTACTCGCCATTTCATGCGCTTTGAGATGCCGCTTAGCCCAATACGCTATCTGAAATAGGAGCGACGTAAATTGAACAAATGTGATAGAATTTTCCTGAAATCTTATATTAAACAAAATATAAAATAATCTAATCGGGTCTCTGATTGCCCTATCATAGAAGTTTAGAAGTGCACTTTACTCGCCCTTCCACGCGCTTTAAGATGCTGCCCATCCCAGCACGCTATCTGAAATAGGAGCGACGTAAGTTGAACAAATGTGACAGAATTATGCTGAATTCTTATATTAACCGTAATATAGAATGATCTAATCGGGTCTCTGTTTGACTTACCCTAGAAGTTTAATAGTGCATTTTACTCGCCATTTCATGCGCTTTGAGATGCCGCTTAGCCCAATACGCTTTCTGAAATATGAGCGACGTAAATTGAACAAATGTGATAGAATTTCGCTAAGTTCTTATATTAACCTTAATGTAAAATGATCTAATCGGGTCTCTGTTTGCCCTACCCTAGAAGTTTGATAGTGCATTTTACTCGTCATTTCATGCGCTTTGAGATGCCGCTTAGCCCAATACGCTATCTGAAATAGGAGCGACGTAAATGTAACAAATGTGATAGAAGTACGCTGAATTATTATATTAACCGTAATATAAAATGATGTAATCGGGGCTCTGTTTGCCTTACCCTAGAAGTTTAATTGAGCATTTTACACACCATGTCATGCGCTTTGTGATGCCGCTCAGCTCAGTACGCTATCTGAAATAGGAGCGACGTAAATTGAACAAATGTGATAGAATTTCGCTGAATTCTTATATTAACCAAAATATGAAATGATCTAATCGGGTCTCTGTTCGCCCTATCCTTGCAGTTTAATAGTGCATTTCATTCGTCATTCCACGCGCTTTAGGATGCCGATTAGCCCAATACGCTATCTGAAGTAGGAGCGACGTAAATTGAACAAATGCAATAGAATTTCCCTGAAATCTTATATTAAACAAAATATAAAATGATCTAATCGGGCCTCTGATTGCCCTATCATAGAAGTTTAGTAGTGCATCTTACTCGCCCTTCCACGCGCTTTAAGATGCCGCCTAGCCCAGTACGCTATCTGAAATAGGAGCGACGTAAGTTGAACAAATGTGATAAAATTACGCTGAATTCTTATATTAACAATAATATAAAATGATCTAATCAGGTCTCTGATTGCCCTATCATAGAAGTTTAATAGTGCATTTTACTCATCATGTCATGCGCTTTATGGTGCCGCCTAGCCCAATACGCTATCTGAAATAGGAGCGACGTAAATTGAACAAATGTGATAGAATTACGCTGGATTCTTATATTAACCATTATATAAGATGACCTAATCGGATCTCTAATTGCCATATCCTAGAAGCTTAGTAGTGCATTTTACTTGACATTTCATGCGCTTTAAGATGCCGCTTAGCCCAATATGCTATCTGTAATTGGAGCTACGTAAATTGAACAAACGTGATAGAATTACGCAGAATTCTTGTATTAACCATAATATATTACGATCTATTTGGGTCTCTGATTGCCCTATCATAGAAGTTTAATAGTGCATTTTACAAGTCATTTCATGCGCTTTAAGGTGCCGCCAGGCCCAATCCGCTATCTGAAACAGGCGCGATATAAATTGAACAAATGTGATAAAATTACGGTGAATCCTTATATTAAAAAAAATATAAAATGATCTAATCGGGTCTCTGATTGCCCTATCATAGAAGTTTAATAGTGCATTTTACTCAACGCTTCATGCACTTTAAGATTCCTGCTAGAACAATACGCTATCTGAAATAGGGGCGACGTAAATTGAACAAATGTGATAAAATTTCGCCGAATTCTTATATTAACCATAATATAATACGATCTATTCTGGTCTCTGATTGCCCCATCCTAGAAGTTCAGTAGTGAATTTTACTCGACATTTCATGCTCTTTAAGATGCCGCTTAGCCCAATACGCTATCTGAAGATGGTGCGACGTAAATTGAATAAATGTGATAGAAATTCGCTGAAGTCTTATATTAACCATAATATAAGATGACCTAATCGGGTCTCTGTTAGCCCTATCCGAGGAGTTTGGTAGTGCATTTTACTCGTCATTTCATTCGCTTTAAGATGCCGCTTAGCCCAATACGCTATCTGAAATAGGAGCGACGTAAATTGAACAAATGTGATGGAATTTCGCTGAATTCTTAAATTAACCATAATGTAAAATGATCTAATCGGGTCTCTGTTTGCCCTACCCTAGAAGTTTAATAGGGCATTTTACTCGTCATTTCATGCGCTTTAAGATGCCATCTAGCCCAATACGCTATCTGAAATAGGAGCGACATAAATTGAGCAAATGTGATAGAATTACGCAGAATTCTTATATTAGCCATAACATAATACGATCTATTCGGGTCTCTGATTGCCCTATCATAGAAGTTTAATAGTGCATTTTACTCGTCATTTCATGCGCTTTAAGGTGCCGTCTAGCTCAATACGCTATCTGAAATAGGAGCGATATAAATTGAACAAATGTGATAAAATTACGTTAAATACTTATATTAACCATAATATAATACGATCTATTCGGGTCTCTGATTGCCCTTTCATAGAAGTTTAATAGTGCATGTTACGCGTCATTTCAAGCGCTTTAAGGTGCCGTCTAACCCAATCTGCTATCTGAAATTGGAGCTACGTAAATTGAACAAATGTGACAGAGTTACGCAGAATTCTTATATTAACCATAATATAAAATGATCTAATCGGGTCTCTGTTTGCCCTACCCTAGAAGTTTAATAGTGCATATTACTCGACATTCCACGCGCTTTAAGATGCCGGCTAGACCAATGCGCTTTCTGAAATAGGGGCGACGTGATTTGGATAAATGTGATAGAGTTACGCTGAATTCTTAAATTGACCGTAATATAAAATGATCTAATCGGTTCTCTGATTGCCCTATCCTAGAAGTTTAGTAGAGCATTTTACTCGACATTTCGTGCGCTTTAATATTCCGCTTAGCCCAATACGCTACCAGAAATAGGATCGACGTAAATTGAACAAACGTGATAGAATTACGCTGAATTCTTAAATTAACCATAATATAAAATGATCTAAGCAGGTCTCTGTTTGCCCTACCCATAGAAGTTTAATAGTGCATTTTACTCGACATTTCATGCGCTTTATGATTCCGCTTAGCCCAATACGCTACCTGTAATAGGATCAACGTAAATTGAACAAATGTGATAGAGTTACGCAGAATTCTTATATTAACCATAATATAAGATGATCTAAAACGGGTCTCTGATTGCCCTATTTTAGAAGTTTAATAGTGCATTTTACCTCGTCATTTCATGCGCTTTAAGGTGCCCGCCGATCCCAATACGCTATCTGAAATTGGAGCTACGTAAATTGACCAAATGTGATAGAGTTACGACGAATTCTTAAATTAACCATAATATAAGATGATCTAATCGGGGTCTCTGATTGCCCTATCATAGAAGTTTAACAGTGCATTTTGTTTGGCATTTCATGCGCTTTAAGGTGCCGCTTAGCCCAATACGCTATCTGAAATTGGAGCTACGTAAATTGAACAAACGTGATAGAATTACGCAGAATTATTATATTAATCAAAACATAAGATGACCTTATCGGGTCTCTGATTGCCCTATCCTAGAAGTTTGGTAGTGCATTTTAGTCGACATTTCATGCGCTTTAAGACGCCGCTTAGCCCAATACGCTACCTGAAGTAGGAGCGACATAAATTCAACAAATGTGATAGAATTACGCAGAATTCTTATATTAACCATAATATAATACGATCTATTCGGGTCTCTGACTATCATCGAAGTGTAATAGTGCATTCTACTCGCCATTTCATGCGCTTTGAGATGCCGCTTAGCCCAATACGCTTTCTGAAATATGAGCGACGTAAATTGAACAAATGTGATAGAATTTCGCTAAATTCTTATATTAACCTTAATGTAAAATGATCTAATCGGGTCTCTGTTTGCCATATCATAGAAGTTTAATAGTGCATTTTACACGGCATACCACGCGCTTTAAGATGCGCCTAGCCCAGTTCGCAATCTGAAATAGGAACGACGTAAATTGAACAAATGTGATAGAATTTTGCTGAATTCTTAAATTAACCATAATATAAAATGTTCCAATCGTGTCTCTGTTTGCCCTACCCTAGAAGTTTAATAGTGCATTTTACTCGCCATTTCATGCGCTTTGAGATGCCGCTTAGCCCAATACGCTATCTGAAATAGGAGCGACGTAAATTGAACAAATGTGATAGAATTTTCCTGAAATCTTATATTAAACAAAATATAAAATAATCTAATCGGGTCTCTGATTGCCCTATCATAGAAGTTTAGAAGTGCACTTTACTCGCCCTTCCACGCGCTTTAAGATGCTGCCCAGCCCAGCACGCTATCTGAAATAGGAGCGACGTAAGTTGAACAAATGTGACAGAATTATGCTGAATTCTTATATTAACCGTAATATAGAATGATCTAATCGGGTCTCTGTTTGACTTACCCTAGAAGTTTAATAGTGCATTTTACTCGCCATTTCATGCGCTTTGAGATGCCGCTTAGCCCAATACGCTTTCTGAAATATGAGCGACGTAAATTGAACAAATGTGATAGAATTTCGCTGAGTTCTTATATTAACCTTAATGTAAAATGATCTAATCGGGTCTCTGTTTGCCCTACCCTAGAAGTTTGACAGTGCATTTTACTCGCCATTTCATGCGCTTTGAGATGCCGCTCAGCCCAATACGCTATCTGAAATAGGAGCGACGTAAATGTAACAAATGTGATAGAAGTACGCTGAATTATTATATTAACCGTAATATAAAATGATGTAATCGGGGCTCTGTTTGCCTTACCCTAGAAGTTTAATTGAGCATTTTACACACCATGTCATGCGCTTTGTGATGCCGCTCAGCCCAGTACGCTATCTGAAATAGGAGCGACGTAAATTGAACAAATGTGATAGAATTTCGCTGAATTCTTATATTAACCAAAATATGAAATGATCTAATCGGGTCTCTGTTCGCCCTATCCTTGCAGTTTAATAGTGCATTTCATTCGTCATTCCACGCGCTTTAGGATGCCGATTAGCCCAATACGCTATCTGAAGTAGGAGCGACGTAAATTGAACAAATGCGATAGAATTTCCCTGAAATCTTATATTAAACAAAATATAAAATGATCTAATCGGGCCTCTGATTGCCCTATCATAGAAGTTTAGTAGTGCATTTTACTCGCCCTTCCACGCGCTTTAAGATGCCGCCTAGCCCAGTACGCTATCTGAAATAGGAGCGACGTAAGTTGAACAAATGTGATAAAATTACGCTGAATTCTTATATTAACAATAATATAAAATGATCTAATCAGGTCTCTGATTGCCCTATCATAGAAGTTTAATAGTGCATTTTACTCATCATGTCATGCGCTTTATGGTGCCGCCTAGCCCAATACGCTATCTGAAATAGGAGCGACGTAAATTGAACAAATGTGATAGAATTACGCTGGATTCTTATATTAACCATTATATAAGATGACCTAATCGGATCTCTAATTGCCATATCCTAGAAGCTTAGTAGTGCATTTTACTTGACATTTCATGCGCTTTAAGATGCCGCTTAGCCCAATATGCTATCTGTAATTGGAGCTACGTAAATTGAACAAACGTGATAGAATTACGCAGAATTCTTGTATTAACCATAATATATTACGATCTATTTGGGTCTCTGATTGCCCTATCATAGAAGTTTAATAGTGCATTTTACAAGTCATTTCATGCGCTTTAAGGTGCCGCCAGGCCCAATCCGCTATCTGAAATAGGCGCGATATAAATTGAACAAATGTGATAAAATTACGGTGAATTCTTATATTAAAAAAAATATAAAATGATCTAATCGGGTCTCTGATTGCCCTATCATAGAAGTTTAATAGTGCATTTTACT
>CAKAJE020002075.1:0-28526 GCA_916610135.2 Macropis europaea
GGCTAGGCGGCAACTTAAAGCGCGTGGAATGTCGAGTAAAATACACTATCAAACTTCTATGATAGGGCAATCAGAGACCCGATTAGATCATTTTATATTTTGGTTAATATAAGAATTCAGCGAAATTCTATCACATTTGTTCAATTTACGTCGCTCCTATTTCAGATAGCGTATTGGGCTAAGCGGCATCTCAAAGCGCATGAAGTGACGAGTGAAATGCACTATTAAACTTCTAGGGTTGGTCGAAGAAAGACCCGATTAGATCATTTTACATTAAGGTTAATATAAGAATTCAGGGAAATTCTATCACATTTGTTCAATTTACGTCGCTCCTATTTCAGATAGCGTATTGGGCTAAGCGGCATCTCAAAGCGCATGAAATGGCGAATAAAATGAGCTATTAAACTTCTAGGCTAGGGCGAACAGAGACCCGATTAGATCATTTTACATTATGGTTAATAAAAGAATTCAGCGAAATTCTATCACATTTGTTCAACTTACGTCGCTCCTATTGCAGATAGCGTATTGGGCTAAGTGGCATCTCAAAGCGCATGAAATGGCGAGTAAAATGCACTATTAAACTTCTATGATAGGGCAATCAGAGACCCGATTAGATCATTTTATATTTTGTTTAATAAAAGAATTCAGCGAAATTCTATCACATTTGTTCAACTTACGTCGCTGATATTTCAGATAGCGTATTGGGCTATGCGGCATCGCAAAGCGCAAGAAATGGCGAGTAAAATGCACTCTTAAACTTCTATGATAGGGCAATCAGAGACCCGATTAGATCATTTTACATTTTGTTTAATAGAAGATTTCAGGGACATTCTATCACATTTGTTTAATTTACGTCGCTGCTATTTCAGATAGCGTATTGGGCTAAGCGGCATCTCAAAGCGCCTGAAATGGCGAATAAAATGCACTATTAAACTTCTAGGCGAGGGCGAACAGAGACCCGATTAGATCATTTTACATTTTGGTTAATAAAAGAATTCAGCGAAATTCTATCACATTTGGTCAATTTACGTCGCTCCTATTACAGATAGCTTATTGTGCTTAGCGGCATCTCAAAGCGCATGAAGTGACGAGTGAAATGCACTATTAAACTTCTAGGATAGGGCAAACAGAGACCCGATTAGATCATTTTATATTATGGTTAATTTAAGAATTCAGCAAAATGCTATCACATTTGTTCAAGTTACGTCGCTCCTATTTCAGATAACGTACTGGGCTAGGCGGCATCTTAAAGCGCGTGGAATGGCGAGTAAAATGCACTACTAAACTTCTATGATAGGGCAATCAGGCACTCGATTAGAGCATTTTATATTTAGTTTAATATAAGATTTCAGGGAAATTCTATCTCATTTGTTCAATTTACGTCGCTCCTAATTCAGTTAGCGTATTCGGCTAAGCGGCATCTCAAAGAGCATGAAATGGCGAATAAAATGCACTAGTAAACTTCCAGGCTAGGGCGAACAGAGACCCGATTAGATCATTTTACATTATGGTTAATAAAAGAATTCAGCGAAATTCTATCACATTTGTTCCTCTTACGTCGCTCGTATTTCAGATAGCGTATTGGGCTACGCGGCATCTCAAAGCGCATGAAATGGCGAGTAAAATGCACTATTAAACTTCTAGGGTAGGGCAAACAGAGTCCAGATAAGATCATTTTATATTATGGTTAAGTTAAGAATTCGGCGAAATTCTATCACATTTGTTCAATTTACGTCGCTCCTATTTCAGATAGCGTATTGGGCTATGCGGCATCTCAAAGCGCATGAAATGGCTAGTAAAATGCACTATTAAACTTCTAGGGTAGGGCAAACAGAGACGCGATAAGATCATTTTACATTATGGTTAATAAAAGAATTCAGCGAAATTCTATCACATTTGTTCAACTTACGTCGCTCATATTTCAGATAGCGTATTAGGCTAAGCGGCATCTCAAAGCGCATGAAATGGCGAGTAAAATGCACTATTAAACTTCTAGGGTAGGGCAAACAAAGACCCGATTAAATCATTTTATATTATGGTTAATTTAAGAGTTCAGCGAAATTCTATCACATTTGTTCAATTTACGTAGCTCCTATTTCAGATAGCGTACTGGGCTAGGCGGCAACTTAAAGCGCGTGGAATGGCGAGTACAATGCACTATTAAACTTCTATGATAGGGCAATCAGAGACCCGATTAGATCATTTTATATATTGGTTAATATAAGAATTCAGCGAAATTCTATCACATTTGTTCAATTTACGTCGCTCCTATGTCAGATAGCGTATTGGGGTAAGCTGCATCTCAAAGCGCATTAAATGGCGAGTAAAATGCACTATTAAACTTCTAGGGTAGGGCAAACAAAGACCCGATTAAATCATTTTATATTATGGTTAATTTAAGAATTCAGCGAAATTCTATCACATTTGTTCAATTTACGTCGCTCCTATTTCAGATAGCGTATTGGGCTAGGCGGCATCCCAAAGCGCGCGGAATGGCGAGTAAAATGCACTATTAAGCTTCTATGCTAGGGAAATCAGAGACCTGATTAGATCATTTTATATTTTGGTTAATATAAGAATTCAGTGAAATTCTATCACATTTGTTCAATTTATTTCGCTGCTATTTCTGATAGCGTATTGGGCTAAGCGGCATCTCAAAGCGCATGAAATGGCGAGTAAAATGCACTATTAAACTTCTAGGGTAGGGCAAACAGAGACCCGATAAGATCATTTTACATTATGGTTAATAAAAGAATTCAGCGAAATTCTATCACATTTGTTCAACTTACGTCGCTCGTATTTCAGATAGCGTATTGGGCTAAGCGGCATCTCAAAGCGCATGAAATGGCGTGTAAAATGCACTATTAAACTTCTAGGGTAGGGCAAACAGAGACCTGATAAGATCATTTTACATTATGGTTAATAAAAGAATTCAGCGAAATTCTATCACATTTGTTCCTCTTACGTCGCTCGTATTTCAGATAGCGTATTGGGCTACGCGGCATCTCAAAGCGCATGAAATGGCGAGTAAAATGCACTATTAAACTTCTAGGGTAGGGCAAACAGAGTCCCGATAAGATCATTTTATATTATGGTTAATTTAAGAATTCAGCGAAATTTTATCACATTTGTTCAATTTACGTAGCTCCTATTTCAGATAGCGTACTGGGCTAGGCGGCATCTTAAAGCGCATGGAATGGCGAGCAAAATGCACTATTAAACTTCTATGATAGGGCAATCAGAGACCCGATTAGATCATTTTAGATTTTGGTTAATATAAGAATTCAGCGTAATTCTGTCACATTTGTTCAACTTACGTCGCTCCTATTTCAGATAGCGTATTGGGGTAAGCTGCATCTCAAAGCGCAAGACATGGCGAGTAAAATGCACTACTAAACTTCTAGGGTAGGCAAACAGAGACCCGATTAGATCATTTTATATTATGGTTAATTTAAGAATTCAGCGTAATTCTGTCACATTTGTTCAACTTACGTAGCTCCTATTTCAGATAGCGTACTGGGCTAGGCGGCAACTTAAAGCGCGTGGAATGGCGAGTAAAATGCACCATTAAACTTCTATGGTAGGGAATCAGTGAACCGATTAGATCATTTTATATTACGGTAAATATAAGAATGCAGCGTAATTCTGTCACATTTGTTCAACTTACGTCGCTCCTATTTCAGATAGCGTATTGGGGTAAGCTGCATCTCAAAGCGCAAGACATGGCGAGTAAAATGCACTACTAAACTTCTAGGGTAGGCAAACAGAGACCCGATTAGATGATTTTATATTGCGGTTAATATAAGAATTCAGCGTAACTCTGTCACATTTGTTCAACTTACGTAGCTCCTATTTCATATAGCGTCCTGGGCTAGGCGGCATCTTAAAGCGCGTGGAATGGCGAGTAAAATGCACTATTAAACATCTATGATACGGCAATCAGAGACCCGATTAGATCATTTTATATTTTGGTTAATATAAGAATTCAGCGAAATTCTATCACATTTATTTCAATTTACGTCGCTCCTATGTCAGATAGCGTATTGCGCCAAGCGGCATATCAAAGCGCATTAAATGGCGAGTGAAATGCACTATTAATCTTCTAGGGTAGGGCAATCAAAGACCCCATTAGATCATTTTATATTATGGTTAATTTAAGAATTCAGCGAAATTCTATCACATTCGTTCAATTTACGTCGCTCCTATTTCAGATAGCGTATTGGGCTAAGCGGCATCTCAAAGCGCATGAAATGGCGAGTAAAATGCACTATTAAACTTCTAGGGTAAGGCAAACAGAGACCCGATTAGATCATTTTATATTACGGTTAATATAAGAATTCAGAGTAATTCTATCACATTTGTTCAATTTACGTCGCCCCTATTTCAGATAGCGTATTGGGCTAAGCGGCATCTCAAAGCGCATGAAATGGCGAGTCGAATGCACTGTTACACTTCTATGATAGGGAAATCAGAGACCCGATTAGATTATTTTATATTTTGGTTAATATAATAATTCAGCGAAATTCTAACACATTTGTTCCATTTACGTCGCTCCTATTTCAGATAGCGTACTGCGCTAGGTGGCATCTTAAAGCGCGTGGAATGGCGAGTAAAATGCACTATTAAACTTCAAGGGTAGGGCAAACAGAGACCCGATTAGATCATTTTATATTATGGTTAATTTAAGAATTCAGAAAAATTCTATCACATTTGTTCAATTTACGTCGTTCCTATTTCAGATAGCGTATTGGGCTATGCGGCATCTCAAAGCGCATGAAATGACGAGTAAAATGCACTGTTATACTTCTAGGGTAGGGCAAACAGAGACCCGATTAGATCATTTTATATTACGGTTAATATAAGAATGCAGCGTAATTCTATCACATTTGTTCAACTTACGTCGCTCCTATTTCAGATAGCGTACTGGGCTAGGCGGCATCTTAAAGCGCGTGGAATGGCGAGTAAAATGCACTATTAAACTTCAAGGGTAGGGCAATCAGAGACCCGATTAGATCATTTTATATTTTGGTTAATATAAGAATTCAGCGAAATTCTCTCACATTTGTTCAATTTACGTCGCTGATATTTCAGATAGCGTATTGGACTAAGCGGCATCTCAAAGCGCAAGAAATGTCGAGTAAAATGCACTATTAAACTTCTAGGGTAGTGCAAACAGAGACCCGATAAGATCATTTTATATTATGGTTAATTTAAGAATTCAGCGAAATTCTCTCAGATTTGTTCAATTTACGTCGCTGATATTTCAGATAGCGTATTGGGCTAAGCGGCATCTTAAAGCGCGTGAAATGACGAGTAAAATGCACTATTAAACTTCTAGGGTAGGGCAAACAGAGACCCGATTAGATCATTTTATATTTTGGTTAATATAAGAATTCAGCGAAATTCTCTCACATTTGTTCAATTTACGTCGCTGATATTTCAGATAGCGTATTGGACTAAGCGGCATCTCAAAGCGCGTGGAATGGCGAGTAAAATGCACTATTAAACTTCTAGGATAAGGCAAACAGAGACCCGATTAGATCATTTTATATTACGGTTAATATAAGAATTCAGCGTAATTCTGTCACATTTGTTCAACATACGTAGCTCCTATTTCAGATAGCGTACTGGGCTAGGCGGCATCTTAAAGCGCATGGAATGGCGAGCAAAATGCACTATTAAACTTCTATGATAGGGCAATCAGAGACCCGATTAGATCATTTTATATTTTGGTTAATATAAGAATTCAGCGAAATTCTATCACATTTGTTCAATTTACGTCGCTCCTATTTCAGGTAGCGTATTGGGCTAAGCGGCATCTCAAAGCGCATGAAATGGCGAGTAAAATGCACTATTAAACTTCTAGGGTAAGGCAAACAGAGACCCGATTAGATCATTTTATATTACGGTTAATATAAGAATTCAGAGTAATTCTATCACATTTGTTCAATTTACGTCGCCCCTATTTCAGATAGCGTATTGGGCTAAGCGGCATCTCAAAGCGCATGAAATGGCGAGTCAAATGCACTGTTAAACTTCTATGATAGGGAAATCAGAGACCCGATTAGATTATTTTATATTTTGTTTAATATAATAATTCAGCGAAATTCTAACACATTTGTTCCATTTACGTCGCTCCTATTTCAGATAGCGTACTGGGCTAGGTGGCATCTTAAAGCGCGTGGAATGGCGAGTAAAATGCACAATTAAACTTCAAGGGTAGGGCAAACAGAGACCCGATTAGATCATTTTATATTATGGTTAATTTAAGAATTCAGAAAAATTCTATCACATTTGTTCAATTTACGTCGTTCCTATTTCAGATAGCGTATTGGGCTATGCGGCATCTCAAAGCGCATGAAATGACGAGTAAAATGCACTGTTATACTTCTAGGGTAGGGCAAACAGAGACCCGATTAGATCATTTTATATTACGGTTAATATAAGAATTCAGCGTAATTCTATCACATTTGTTCAACTTACGTCGCTCCTATTTCAGATAGCGTATTGGGCTAAGCGGCATCTCAAAGCGCATGAAATGGCGAGTCGAATGCACTATTAAACTTCTAGGGTAGGGCAAACAGAGACCCGATTAGATCATTTTATATTTTGGTTAATATAAGAATTCAGCGAAATTCTCTCACATTTGTTCAATCTACGTCGCTGATATTTCAGATAGCGTATTGGACTAAGCGGCATCTCAAAGCGCAAGAAATGTCGAGTAAAATGCACTATTAAACTTCTAGGGTAGTGCAAACAGAGACCCGATAAGATCATTTTATATTATGGTTAATTTAAGAATTCAGCGAAATTCTCTCAGATTTGTTCAATTTACGTCGCTGATATTTCAGATAGCGTATTGGGCGAAGCGGCATCTTAAAGCGCGTGAAATGACGAGTAAAATGCACTATTAAACTTCTAGGGTAGGGCAAACAGAGACCCCATTAGATCATTTTAAATTATGGTTAATTTAAGAATTCAGCGAAATTCTATCACATTTGTTCAATTTACGTCGCTCCTATTTCAGATAGCGTATTGGGCTAAGCGGCATCTCAAAGCGCATGAAATGGCGAGTAAAATGCACTAGTAAACTTCTAGGGTAGGGCAATCAGAGACCCGATTAGATCATTTTATATTATGGTTAATTTAAGAATTCAGCAAAATTCTATCACATTAGTTCAATTTACGTCGTTCCTATTTCAGATAGCGTACTGGGCTATGCGGCATCTTAAAGCGCGTGGAATGGCGAGTAAAATTCACTATTAAACTTCTATGATAGGGCAATCAGAGACCCGATTAGATCATTTTATATTTTGGTTAATATAAGAATTCAGCGAAATTCTACCACATTTGTTCAATTTACGTCGCTCCTGTTTCAGATAGCTTATTGGGCTAAGCGGCATCGCATAGCGCATGAAATGACGAGTGAAATGCACTATTAAACTTCTAGGGTAGGGCAAACAGAGACCCGATTAGATCATTTTATATTTTGGTTAATATAAGAATTCAGCGAAATTCTATCACATTTGTTCAATTTACGTCGCTCCTATTTCAGATAGCGTATTGGGCTAAGCGGCATCTCAAAGCGCATAAAATGACGAATAAAATGCACAATTAAGCTTCTACGCTAGCGCGAACAGAGACCCGATTAGATCATTTTACGTTATGGTTAATAAAAGAATTCAGCGAAATTCTATCACATTTGTTCAACATACGTCGCTCCTATTTCAGATAGCGTACTGGGCTAGGCGGCATCTTAAAGCGCGTGGAATGGCGGGTAAAATGCACTATTAAACTTCTATGATAGGGCAATCAGAGACCCGATTAGATCATTTTATGTTTTGGTTAATATAAGAATTCAGCGAAATTCTATCACATTTGTTCAATTTACGTCGCTCCTATTTCAGATAGCGTATTGGGGTAAGCTGCATCTCAAAGCGCAAGACATGGCGAGTAAAATGCACTACTAAACTTCTAGGGTAGGCAAACAGAGACCCGATTAGATCATTTTATATTGCGGTTAATATAAGAATTCAGCGTAACTCTGTCACATTTGTTCAACTTACGTAGCTCCTATTTCAGATAGCGTCCTGGGCTAGGCGGCATCTTAAAGCGCGTGGAATGGCGAGTAAAATGCACTATTAAACTTCTAGGATAAGGCAAACAGAGACCCGATTAGATCATTTTATATTACGGTTAATATAAGAATCCAGCGTAATTCTGTCACATTTGTTCAACATACGTAGCTCCTATTTCAGATATCGTACTGGGCTAGGCGGCAACTTAAAGCGCGTGGAATGTCGAGTAAAATACACTATCAAACTTCTATGATAGGGCAATCAGAGACCCGATTAGATCATTTTATATTTTGGTTAATATAAGAATTCAGCGAAATTCTATCACATTTGTTCAATTTACGTCGCTCCTATTTCAGATAGCGTATTGGGCTAAGCGGCATCTCAAAGCGCATGAAATGGCGAGTAAAATGCACTATTAAACTTCTAGGGTAGGGCAATCAGAGACCCGACTAGATCATTTTATATTATGGTTAATTTAAGAATTCAGCAAAATTCTATCACATTTGTTCAGTTTACGTCGCTCCTATTTCAGATAGCGTACTGGGCTAGGCGGCATCTTAAAGCGCATGGAATGGCGAGTAAAATGCACTATTAAACTTCTATGATAGGGCAATCAGAGACCCGATTAGATCATTTTATATTTTGGTTAATATAAGAATTCAGCGAAATTCTATCACATTTGTTCAATTTACGTCGCTCCTATTTCAGACAGCGTATTGGGCTAAGCGGCATCTCAAAGCGCATGAAATAGCGAGTAAAATGCACTATTAAACTTCTAGGATAAGGCAATCAGAGACCCGATTAGATCATTTTATATTACGGTAAATATAAGAATTCAGCGTAATTCTGTGACATTTGTTCAACTTACGTAGCTCCTATTTCAGATAGCGTACTGGGCTAGGCGGCAACTTAAAGCGCGTGGAATGGCGAGTAAAATGCACCATTAAACTTCTATGGTAGGGCAATCAGAGACCCGATTAGATCATTTTATATTTTGTTTAATATAAGATTTCAGGGACATTCTATCACATTTGTTTAATTTACTTCGCTGCTATTTCAGATAGCGTATTGGGCTAAGCGGCATCTCAAAGCGCATGAAATGGCGAATAAAATGCACTATTAAACTTCTAGGCGAGGGCGAACAGAGACCCGATTAGATCATTTTATATTATGGTTAATTTAAGAATTCAGCAAAATTCTATCACATTTGTTCAGTTTACGTCGCTCCTATTTCAGATAGCGTACTGGGCTAGGCGGCATCTTAAAGCGCATGGAATGGCGAGTAAAATGCACTATTAAACTTCTATGATAGGGCAATCAGAGACCCGATTAGATCATTTTATATTTTGGTTAATATAAGAATTCAGCGAAATTCTATCACATTTGTTCAATTTACGTCGCTCCTATTTCAGACAGCGTATTGGGCTAAGCGGCATCTCAAAGCGCATGAAATAGCGAGTAAAATGCACTATTAAACTTCTAGGATAAGGCAATCAGAGACCCGATTAGATCATTTTATATTACGGTAAATATAAGAATTCAGCGTAATTCTGTGACATTTGTTCAACTTACGTAGCTCCTATTTCAGATAGCGTACTGGGCTAGGCGGCAACTTAAAGCGCGTGGAATGGCGAGTAAAATGCACCATTAAATTTCTATGGTAGGGCAATCAGAGACCCGATTAGATCATTTTATATTTTGTTTAATATAAGATTTCAGGGACATTCTATCACATTTGTTTAATTTACTTCGCTGCTATTTCAGATAGCGTATTGGGCTAAGCGGCATCTCAAAGCGCATGAAATGGCGAATAAAATGCACTATTAAACTTCTAGGCGAGGGCGAACAGAGACCCGATTAGATCATTTTACATTTTGGTTAATAAAAGAATTCAGCGAAATTCTATCACATTTGCTCAATTTACGTCGCTCCTATTACAGATAGCTTATTGTGCTTAGCGGCATCTCAAAGCGCATGAAGTGACGAGTGAAATGCACTATTAAACTTCTAGGGTAGGGCAAACAGAGACCCGATTAGATCATTTTATAATATGGTTAATTTAAGAATTCAGCAAAATTCTACCACATTTGTTCAATTTACGTCGTTCCTATTTCAGATAGCGTCCTGGGCTAAGCGGCATCTAATAGCGCATGAAATGGCGAGTATAATGCACTATTAAACTTCTAGGATAAGGCAAGCAGAGACCCGATTAGATCATTTTATGTTACGGTTAATATAAGAATTCAGCGTAATTCTGTCACATTTGTTCAACATACGTAGCTCCTATTTCAGATAGCGTACTGGGCTAGGCGGCAACTTAAAGCGCGTGGAATGCCGAGTAAAATACACTATCAAACTTCTATGATAGGACAATCAGAGACCCGATTAGATCATTTTATATTTTGGTTAATATAAGGATTCAGCGAAATTCTATCACATTTGTTCAATTTACGTCGATCCTATTTCAGATAGCGTATTGGGCTAAGCGGCATCTTAAAGCGCGTGGAATGGCGAGTAAAATTCACTATTAAACTTCTATGATAGGGCAATCAGAGACCCGATTAGATCATTTTATATTTTGGTTAATATAAGAATTCAGCGAAATTCTATCACATTTGGTCAATTTACGTCGCTCCTATTTCAGATAGCTTATTGGGCTAAGCGGCATCTCAAAGCGCATGAAATGACGAGTGAAATGCACTATTAAACTTCTAGGGTAGGGCGAACAAAGACCCGATTAGATCATTTTACATTGAGGTTAATATAAGAATTCAGCGAAATTCTATCACATTTGTTCAATTTACGTCGCTCCTATTTCAGATAGCGTATTGGGCTAAGCGGCATCTCAAAGCGCATGAAATGGCGAGTAAAATGCACTATTAAACTTCTAGGATAAGGCAAACGGAGACCCGATTAGATCATTTTATATTACGGTAAATATAAGAATTCAGCGTAATTCTGTCACATTTGTTCAACTTACGTAGTTCCTATTTCAGATAGCGTACTGGGCTGGGCGGCAACTTAAAGCGCGTGGAATGGCGAGTAAAATGCACCATTAAACTTCTATGGTAGGGCAATCAGAGACCCGATTAGATCATTTTATGTTGTGGTTAATATAAGAATTCAGCGAAATTCTATCACATTTGTTCAATTTACGTCGCTCCTATTTCAGATAGCGTATTGGGGTAAGTTGCATCTCAAAGCGCAAGACATGGCGAGTAAAATGCACTACTAAACTTCTAGGGTAGGCAAACAGAGACCCGATTAGATCATTTTACATTATGGTTAATATAAGAATTCAGCGTAACTCTGTCACATTTGTTCAACTTACGTAGCTCCTATTTCAGATAGCGTCCTGGGCTATGCGGCATCTTAAAGCGCGTGGAATGGCGAGTAAAATGCACTATTAAACTTCTAGGATAAGGCAAACAGAGACCCGATTAGATCATTTTATATTACGGTTAATATAAGAATCCAGCGTAATTCTGTCACATTTGTTCAACATACGTAGCTCCTATTTCAGATAGCGTACTGGGCTAGGCGGCAACTTAAAGCGCGTGGAATGTCGAGTAAAATACACTATCAAACTTCTATGATAGGGCAATCAGAGACCCGATTAGATCATTTTATATTTTGGTTAATATAAGAATTCAGCGAAATTCTATCACATTTGTTCAATTTACGTCGCTCCTATTTCAGATAGCGTATTGGGCTAAGCGGCATCTCAAAGCGCATGAAGTGACGAGTGAAATGCACTATTAAACTTCTAGGGTTGGTCGAAGAAAGACCCAATTAGATCATTTTACATTAAGGTTAATATAAGAATTCAGGGAAATTCTATCACATTTGTTCAATTTACGTCGCTCCTATTTCAGATAGCGTATTGGGCTAAGCGGCATCTCAAAGCGCATGAAATGGCGAATAAAATGAGCTATTAAACTTCTAGGCTAGGGCGAACAGAGACCCGATTAGATCATTTTACATTATGGTTAATAAAAGAATTCAGCGAAATTCTATCACATTTGTTCAACTTACGTCGCTCCTATTGCAGATAGCGTATTGGGCTAAGTGGCATCTCAAAGCGCATGAAATGGCGAGTAAAATGCACTATTAAACTTCTATGATAGGGCAATCAGAGACCCGATTAGATCATTTTATATTTTGTTTAATAAAAGAATTCAGCGAAATTCTATCACATTTGTTCAACTTACGTCGCTGATATTTCAGATAGCGTATTGGGCTATGCGGCATCGCAAAGCGCAAGAAATGGCGAGTAAAATGCACTCTTAAACTTCTATGATAGGGCAATCAGAGACCCGATTAGATCATTTTACATTTTGTTTAATATAAGATTTCAGGGACATTCTATCACATTTGTTTAATTTACGTCGCTGCTATTTCAGATAGCGTATTGGGCTAAGCGGCATCTCAAAGCGCCTGAAATGGCGAATAAAATGCACTATTAAACTTCTAGGCGAGGGCGAACAGAGACCCGATTAGATCATTTTACATTTTGGTTAATAAAAGAATTCAGCGAAATTCTATCACATTTGGTCAATTTACGTCGCTCCTATTACAGATAGCTTATTGTGCTTAGCGGCATCTCAAAGCGCATGAAGTGACGAGTGAAATGCACTATTAAACTTCTAGGATAGGGCAAACAGAGACCCGATTAGATCATTTTATATTATGGTTAATTTAAGAATTCAGCAAAATGCTATCACATTTGTTCAAGTTACGTCGCTCCTATTTCAGATAACGTACTGGGCTAGGCGGCATCTTAAAGCGCGTGGAATGGCGAGTAAAATGCACTACTAAACTTCTATGATAGGGCAATCAGGCACTCGATTAGAGCATTTTATATTTTGTTTAATATAAGATTTCAGGGAAATTCTATCTCATTTGTTCAATTTACGTCGCTCCTAATTCAGTTAGCGTATTCGGCTAAGCGGCATCTCAAAGAGCATGAAATGGCGAATAAAATGCACTAGTAAACTTCCAGGCTAGGGCGAACAGAGACCCGATTAGATCATTTTACATTATGGTTAATAAAAGAATTCAGCGAAATTCTATCACATTTGTTCCTCTTACGTCGCTCGTATTTCAGATAGCGTATTGGGCTACGCGGCATCTCAAAGCGCATGAAATGGCGAGTAAAATGCAGTATTAAACTTCTAGGGTAGGGCAAACAGAGTCCCGATAAGATCATTTTATATTATGGTTAAGTTAAGAATTCGGCGAAATTCTATCACATTTGTTCAATTTACGTCGCTCCTATTTCAGATAGCGTATTGGGCTATGCGGCATCTCAAAGCGCATGAAATGGCTAGTAAAATGCACTATTAAACTTCTAGGGTAGGGCAAACAGAGACGCGATAAGATCA
Organism: Macropis europaea; assembly: GCA_916610135.2. Lineage (NCBI taxonomy): Eukaryota > Metazoa > Arthropoda > Insecta > Hymenoptera > Melittidae > Macropis > Macropis europaea. The sequence continues at coordinate 13,463 of CAKAJE020002075.1, forward strand.
TTTTACATTATGGTTAATAAAAGAATTCAGCGAAATTCTATCACATTTGTTCAATTTACGTAGCTCCAATTTCAGATAGCGTACTGGGCCAAGCGGCATCTCAAAGCGCATTAAATGGCGAGTAAAATGCACTATTAAACTTCTAGGGTAGGGCAAACAAAGACCCGATTAAATCATTTTATATTATGGTTAATTTAAGAATTCAGCGAAATTCTATCACATTTGTTCAATTTACGTCGCTCCTATTTCAGATAGCGTATTGGGCTAGGCGGCATCCTAAAGCGCGCGGAATGGCGAGTAAAATGCACTATTAAGCTTCTATGCTAGGGAAATCAGAGACCTGATTAGATCATTTTATATTTTGGTTAATATAAGAATTCAGTGAAATTCTATCACATTTGTTCAATTTATTTCGCTGCTATTTCTGATAGCGTATTGGGCTAAGTGGCATCTCAAAGCGCATGAAATGGCGAGTAAAATGCACTATTAAACTTCTAGGGTAGGGCAAACAGAGACCCGATAAGATCATTTTACATTATGGTTAATAAAAGAATTCAGCGAAATTCTATCACATTTGTTCAACTTACGTCGCTCGTATTTCAGATAGCGTATTGGGCTAAGCGGCATCTCAAAGCGCATGAAATGGCGTGTAAAATGCACTATTAAACTTCTAGGGTAGGGCAAACAGAGACCTGATAAGATCATTTTACATTATGGTTAATAAAAGAATTCAGCGAAATTCTATCACATTTGTTCCTCTTACGTCGCTCGTATTTCAGATAGCGTATTGGGCTACGCGGCATCTCAAAGCGCATGAAATGGCGAGTAAAATGCACTATTAAACTTCTAGGGTAGGGCAAACAGAGTCCCGATAAGATCATTTTATATTATGGTTAATTTAAGAATTCAGCGAAATTCTATCACATTTGTTCAATTTACGTAGCTCCTATTTCAGATAGCGTACTGGGCTAGGCGGCATCTTAAAGCGCATGGAATGGCGAGCAAAATGCACTATTAAACTTCTATGATAGGGCAATCAGAGACCCGATTAGATCATTTTATATTTTGGTTAATATAAGAATTCAGCGAAATTCTATCACATTTGTTCAATTTACGTCGCACCTATTTCAGATATCGTATTGGGCTAAGCGGCATCTCAAAGCGCATGAAATAGCGAGTAAAATGCACTATTAAACTTCTAGGATAAGGCAAACAGAGACCCGATTAGATCATTTTATATTACGGTAAATATAAGAATTCAGCGTAATTCTGTCACATTTGTTCAACTTACGTAGCTCCTATTTCAGATAGCGTACTGGGCTAGGCGGCAACTTAAAGCGCGTGGAATGGCGAGTAAACTGCACCATTAAACTTCTATGGTAGGGAATCAGTGAACCGATTAGATCATTTTATATTACGGTAAATATAAGAATGCAGCGTAATTCTGTCACATTTGTTCAACTTACGTCGCTCCTATTTCAGATAGCGTATTGGGGTAAGCTGCATCTCAAAGCGCAAGACATGGCGAGTAAAATGCACTACTAAACTTCTAGGGTAGGCAAACAGAGACCCGATTAGATCATTTTATATTGCGGTTAATATAAGAATTCAGCGTAACTCTGTCACATTTGTTCAACTTACGTAGCTCCTATTTCATATAGCGTCCTGGGCTAGGCGGCATCTTAAAGCGCGTGGAATGGCGAGTAAAATGCACTATTAAACTTCTAGGATAAGGCAAACAGAGACCCGATTAGATCATTTTATATTACGGTTAATATAAGAATTCAGCGTAATTCTGTCACATTTGTTCAACATACGTAGCTCCTATTTCAGATAGCGTACTGGGCTATGCGGCAACTTAAAGCGCGTGGAATGGCGAGTAAAATGCACTATTAAACATCTATGATACGGCAATCAGAGACCCGATTAGATCATTTTATATTTTGGTTAATATAAGAATTCAGCGAAATTCTATCACATTTGTTCAATTTACGTCGCTCCTATGTCAGATAGCGTATTGGGCCAAGCGGCATCTCAAAGCGCATTAAATGGCGAGTGAAATGCACTATTAATCTTCTAGGGTAGGGCAATCAAAGACCCCATTAGATCATTTTATATTATGGTTAATTTAAGAATTCAGCGAAATTCTATCACATTCGTTCAATTTACGTCGCTCCTATTTCAGATAGCGTATTGGGCTAAGCGGCATCTCAAAGCGCATGAAATGGCGAGTAAACTGCACTATTAAACTTCTAGGGTAAGGCAAACAGAGACCCGATTAGATCATTTTATATTACGGTTAATATAAGAATTCAGAGTAATTCTATCACATTTGTTCAATTTACGTCGCCCCTATTTCAGATAGCTTATTGGGCTAAGCGGCATCTCAAAGCGCATGAAATGGCGAGTCAAATGCACTGTTACACTTCTATGATAGGGAAATCAGAGACCCGATTAGATTATTTTATATTTTGGTTAATATAATAATTCAGCGAAATTCTAACACATTTGTTCCATTTACGTCGCTCCTATTTCAGATAGCGTACTGCGCTAGGTGGCATCTTAAAGCGCGTGGAATGGCGAGTAAAATGCACTATTAAACTTCAAGGGTAGGGCAAACAGAGACCCGATTAGATCATTTTATATTATGGTTAATTTAAGAATTCAGAAAAATTCTATCACATTTGTTCAATTTACGTCGTTCCTATTTCAGATAGCGTATTGGGCTATGCGGCATCTCAAAGCGCATGAAATGACGAGTAAAATGCACTATTAAACTTCAAGGGTAGGGCAATCAGAGGCCCGATTAGATCATTTTATATTTTGGTTAATATAAGAATTCAGCGAAATTCTCTCACATTTGTTCCATTTACGTCGCTCCTATTTCTGATAGCGTACTGGGCTAGGCGGCATCTTAAAGCGCGTGGAATGACGAGTAAAATGCAACACTAAACTTCTATGATAGGGCAATCAGGCACTCGATTAGATCATTTTATATTTCGTTTAATATAAGATTTCAGGGAAATTCTATCTCATTTGTTCAATTTACGTCGCTCCTATTTCAGTTAGCGTATTCGGCTATGCGGCATCTCAAAGAGCATGAAATGGCGAATAAAATGCACTAGTAAACTTCTAGGCTAGGGCGAACAGAGACCCGATTAGATCATTTTACATTATGGTTAATAAAAGAATTCAGCGAAATTCTATCACATTTGTTCCTCTTACGTCGCTCGTATTTCAGATAGCGTATTGGGCTAAGCGGCATCTCAAAGCGCATGAAATGGCGAGTAAAATGCACTATTAAACTACTAGGGTAGGGCAAACAGAGACCCGATGAGATCATTTTACATTATGGTTAATAAAAGAATTCAGCGAAATTCTATCACATTTGTTCAATTTACGTCGCTCCTATTTCAGATAGCGTATTGGGCTAGGCGGCATCCTAAAGCGCGCGGAATGGCGAGTAAAATGCACTATTAAGCTTCTATGCTAGGGAAATCAGAGACCTGATTAGATCATTTTATATTTTGGTTAATATAAGAATTCAGTGAAATTCTATCACATTTGTTCAATTTATTTCGCTCCTATTTCTGATAGCGTATTGGGCTAAGCGGCATCTCAAAGCGCATGAAATGGCGAGTAAAATGCACTATTAAACTTCTAGGGTAGGGCAAACAGAGACCCGATAAGATCATTTTACATTATGGTTAATAAAAGAATTCAGCGAAATTCTATCACATTTGTTCAACTTACGTCGCTCGTATTTCAGATAGCGTATTGGGCTAAGCGGCATCTCAAAGCGCATGAAATGGCGTGTAAAATGCACTATTAAACTTCTAGGGTAGGGCAAACAGAGACCCGATAAGATCATTTTACATTATGGTTAATAAAAGAATTCAGCGAAATTCTATCACATTTGTTCCTCTTACGTCGTTCGTATTTCAAATAGCGTATGGGGCTACGCGGCATCTCAAAGCGCATGAAATGGCGAGTAAAATGCACTATTAAACTTCTAGGGTAGGGCAAACAGAGTCCCGATAAGATCATTTTATATTATGGTTAATTTAAGAATTCAGCGAAATTCTATCACATTTGTTCATTTACGTCGCTCCTATTTCAGATAGCGTATTGGGCTATGCGGCATCTCAAAGCGCATGAAATGACGAGCAAAATGCACTGTTATACTTCTAGGGTAGGGCAAACAGAGACCCGATTAGATCATTTTATATTACGGTTAATATAAGAATTCAGCGTAATTCTATCACATTTGTTCAACTTACGTCGCTCCTATTTCAGGTAGCGTACTGGGCTAGGCGGCATCTTAAAGCGCGTGGAATGGCGAGTAAAATGCACTATTAAACTTCAAGGGTAGGGCAATCAGAGACCCGATTAGATCATTTTATATTTTGGTTAATATAAGAATTCAGCGAAATTCTCTCACATTTGTTCAATTTACGTCGCTGATATTTCAGATAGCGTATTGGACTAAGCGGCATCTCAAAGCGCAAGAAATGTCGAGTAAAATGCACTATTAAACTTCTAGGGTAGTGCAAACAGAGACCCGATAAGATCATTTTATATTATGGTTAATTTAAGAATTCAGCGAAATTCTCTCAGATTTGTTCAATTTACGTCGCTGATATTTCAGATAGCGTATTGGGCTAAGCGGCATCTTAAAGCGCGTGAAATGACGAGTAAAATGCACTATTAAACTTCTAGGGTAGGGCAAACAGAGACCCCATTAGATCATTTTATATTATGGTTAATTTAAGAATTCAGCGAAATTCTATCACATTTGTTCAATTTACGTCGCTCCTATTTCAGATAGCGTATTGGGCTAAGCGGCATCTCAAAGCGCATGAAATGGCGAGTAAAATGCACTATTAAACTTCTAGGGTAGGGCAAACAGAGACCCGATTAGATCATTTTATGTTATGGTTAATTTAAGAATTCAGCGAAATTCTATCACATTTGTTCAATTTACGTCGCTCCTATTGCAGATAGCGTATTGGGCTAAGCGGCATCTTAAAGCGCGTGGAATGGCGAGTAAAATTCACTATTAAACTTCTATGATAGGGCAATCAGAGACCTGATTAGATCATTTTATATTTTGGTTAATATAAGAATTCAGCGTAACTCTGACACATTTGTTCAACTTACGTAGCTCCTATTTCAGATAGCGTACTGGGCTAGGCGGCATCTTAAAGCGCGTGGAATGGCGGGTAAAATGCACTATTGAACTTCTATGATAGGGCAATCAGAGACCCGATTAGATCATTTCATGTTTTGGTTAATATAAGAATTCAGCGAAATTCTATCAGATTTGTTCAATTTACGTCGCTCCTATTTCAGATAGCGTATTGGGCTAAGCGGCATCTCAAAGCGCATGAAATAGCGAGTAAAATGCACTATTAAACTTCTAGGATAAGGCAAACAGAGACCCGATTAGATCATTTTATATTACGGTAAATATAAGAATGCAGCGTAATTCTGTCACATTTGTTCAACTTACGTAGCTCCTATTTCAGATAGCGTACTGGGCTGGGCGGCAACTTAAAGCGCGTGGAATGGCGAGTAAAATGCACCATTAAACTTCTATGGTAGGGCAATCAGTGAACCGATTAGATCATTTTATATTACGGTAAATATAAGAATGCAGCGTAATTCTGTCACATTTGTTCAACTTACGTAGCTCCTATTTCAGATAGCGTACTGGGCTAGGCGGCAACTTAAAGCGCGTGGAATGTCGAGTAAAATACACTATCAAACTTCTATGATAGGGCAATCAGAGACCCGATTAGATCATTTTATATTTTGGTTAATATAAGAATTCAGCGAAATTCTATCACATTTGTTCAATTTACGTCGCTCCTATTTCAGATAGCGTATTCGGCTAAGCGGCATCTCAAAGCGCATGAAATGGCGAGTAAAATGCACTATTAAACTTCTAGGGTAGGGCAATCAGAGACCCGACTAGATCATTTTATATTATGGTTAATTTAAGAATTCAGCAAAATTCTATCACATTTGTTCAACTTACGTAGCTCCTATTTCAGATAGCGTATTGGGCTAAGCGGCATCTCAAAGCGCATGAAATGGCGAGTAAAATGCACTAGTAAACTTCTAGGGTAGGGCAATCAGAGACCCGATTAGATCATTTTATATTATGGTTAATTTAAGAATTCAGCAAAATTCTATCACATTAGTTCAATTTACGTCGTTCCTATTTCAGATAGCGTACTGGGCTATGCGGCATCTTAAAGCGCGTGGAATGGCGAGTAAAATTCACTATTAAACTTCTATGATAGGGCAATCAGAGACCCGATTAGATCATTTTATATTTTGGTTAATATAAGAATTCAGCGAAATTCTATCACATTTGTTCAATTTACGTCGCTCCTATTTCAGATAGCTTATTGGGCTAAGCGGCATCGCAAAGCGCATGAAATGACGAGTGAAATGCACTATTAAACTTCTAGGGTAGGGCAAACAGAGACCCGATTAGATCATTTTATATTTTGGTTAATATAAGAATTCAGCGAAATTCTATCACATTTGTTCAATTTACGTCGCTCCTATTTCAGATAGCGTATTGGGCTTAGCGGCATCTCAAAGCGCATAAAATGACGAATAAAATGCACAATTAAGCTTCTACGCTAGCGCGAACAGAGACCCGATTAGATCATTTTACGTTATCGTTAATAAAAGAATTCAGCGAAATTCTATCACATTTGTTCAACATACGTCGCTCCTATTTCAGATAGCGTACTGGGCTAGGCGGCATCTTAAAGCGCGTGGAATGGCGGGTAAAATGCACTATTAAACATCTATGATAGGGCAATCAGAGACCCGATTAGATCATTTTATGTTTTGGTTAATATAAGAATTCAGCGAAATTCTATCACATTTGTTCAATTTACGTCGCTCCTATTTCAGATAGCGTATTGGGGTAAGCTGCATCTCAAAGCGCAAGACATGGCGAGTAAAATGCACTACTAAACTTCTAGGGTAGGCAAACAGAGACCCGATTAGATCATTTTATATTGCGGTTAATATAAGAATTCAGCGTAACTCTGTCACATTTGTTCAACTTACGTAGCTCCTATTTCAGATAGCGTCCTGGGCTAGGCGTCATCTTAAAGCGCGTGGAATGGCGAGTAAAATGCACCATTAAACTTCTAGGATAAGGCAAACAGAGACCCGATTAGATCATTTTATATTACGGTTAATATAAGAATCCAGCGTAATTCTGTCACATTTGTTCAACATACGTAGCTCCTATTTCAGATAGCGTACTGGGCTAGGCGGCAACTTAAAGCGCGTGGAATGTCGAGTAAAATACACTATCAAACTTCTATGATAGGGCAATCAGAGACCCGATTAGATCATTTTATATTTTGGTTAATATAAGAATTCAGCGAAATTCTATCACATTTGTTCAATTTACGTCGCTCCTATTTCAGATAGCGTATTGGACTAAGCGGCATCTCAAAGCGCATGAAATGGCGAGTAAAATGCACTATTAAACTTCTAGGGTAGGGCAATCAGAGACCCGACTAGATCATTTTATATTATGGTTAATTTAAGAATTCAGCAAAATTCTATCACATTTGTTCAGTTTACGTCGCTCCTATTTCAGATAGCGTACTGGGCTAGGCGGCATCTTAAAGCGCATGGAATGGCGAGTAAAATGCACTATTAAACTTCTATGATAGGGCAATCAGAGACCCGATTAGATCATTTTATATTTTGGTTAATATAAGAATTCAGCGAAATTCTATCACATTTGTTCAATTTACGTCGCTCCTATTTCAGACAGCGTATTGGGCTAAGCGGCATCTCAAAGCGCATGAAATAGCGAGTAAAATGCACTATTAAACTTCTAGGATAAGGCAATCAGAGACCCGATTAAATCATTTTATATTACGGTAAATATAAGAATTCAGCGTAATTCTGTGACATTTGTTCAACTTACGTAGCTCCTATTTCAGATAGCGTACTGGGCTAGGCGGCAACTTAAAGCGCGTGGAATGGCGAGTAAAATGCACCATTAAACTTCTATGGTAGGGCAATCAGAGACCCGATTAGATCATTTTATATTTTGTTTAATATAAGATTTCAGGGACATTCTATCACATTTGTTTAATTTACTTCGCTGCTATTTCAGATAGCGTATTGGGCTAAGCGGCATCTCAAAGCGCATGAAATGGCGAATAAAATGCACTATTAAACTTCTAGGCGAGGGCGAACAGAGACCCGATTAGATCATTTTACATTTTGGTTAATAAAAGAATTCAGCGAAATTCTATCACATTTGCTCAATTTACGTCGCTCCTATTACAGATAGCTTATTGTGCTTAGCGGCATCTCAAAGCGCATGAAGTGACGAGTGAAATGCACTATTAAACTTCTAGGGTAGGGCAAACAGAGACCCGATTAGATCATTTTATAATATGGTTAATTTAAGAATTCAGCAAAATTCTACCACATTTGTTCAATTTACGTCGTTCCTATTTCAGATAGCGTCCTGGGCTAAGCGGCATCTAATAGCGCATGAAATGGCGAGTATAATGCACTATTAAACTTCTAGGATAAGGCAAACAGAGACCCGATTAGATCATTTTATGCTACGGTTAATATAAGAATTCAGCGTAATTCTGTCACATTTGTTCAACATACGTAGCTCCTATTTCAGATAGCGTACTGGGCTAGGCCGCAACTTAAAGCGCGTGGAATGTCGAGTAAAATACACTATCAAACTTCTATGATAGGACAATCAGAGACCCGATTAGATCATTTTATATTTTGGTTAATATAAGGATTCAGCGAAATTCTATCACATTTGTTCAATTTACGTCGATCCTATTTCAGATAGCGTATTGGGCTAAGCGGCATCTTAAAGCGCGTGGAATGGCGAGTAAAATTCACTATTAAACTTCTATGATAGGGCAATCAGAGACCCGATTAGATCATTTTATATTTTGGTTAATATAAGAATTCAGCGAAATTCTATCACATTTGGTCAATTTACGTCGCTCCTATTTCAGATAGCTTATTGGGCTAAGCGGCATCTCAAAGCGCATGAAATGACGAGTGAAATGCACTATTAAACTTCTAGGGTAGGGCGAACAAAGACCCGATTAGATCATTTTACATTGAGGTTAATATAAGAATTCAGCGAAATTCTATCACATTTGTTCAATTTACGTCGCTCCTATTTCAGATAGCGTATTGGGCTAAGCGGCATCTCAAAGCGCATGAAATGGCGAGTAAAATGCACTATTAAACTTCTAGGATAAGGCAAACGGAGACCCGATTAGATCATTTTATATTACGGTAAATATAAGAATTCAGCGTAATTCTGTCACATTTGTTCAACTTACGTAGCTCCTATTTCAGATAGCGTACTGGGCTGGGCGGCAACTTAAAGCGCGTGGAATGGCGAGTAAAATGCACCATTAAACTTCTATGGTAGGGCAATCAGAGACCCGATTAGATCATTTTATGTTGTGGTTAATATAAGAATTCAGGGAAATTCTATCACATTTGTTCAATTTACGTCGCTCCTATTTCAGATAGCGTATTGGGGTAAGTTGCATCTCAAAGCGCAAGACATGGCGAGTAAAATGCACTACTAAACTTCTAGGGTAGGCAAACAGAGACCCGATTAGATCATTTTATATTGCGGTTAATATAAGAATTCAGCGTAACTCTGTCACATTTGTTCAACTTACGTAGCTCCTATTTCAGATAGCGTCCTGGGCTAGCCGGCATCTTAAAGCGCGTGGAATGGCGAGTAAAATGCACGATTAAACTTCTAGGATAAGGCAAACAGAGACCCGATTAGATCATTTTATATTACGGTTAATATAAGAATTCAGCGTAATTCTGTCACATTTGTTCAACCTACGTAGCTCCTATTTCAGATAGCGTACTGGGCTAGGCGGCAACTTAAAGCGCGTGGAATGTCGAGTAAAATACACTATCAAACTTCTATGATAGGGCAATCAGAGACCCGATTAGATCATTTTATATTTTGGTTAATATAAGAATTCAGCGAAATTCTATCACATTTGTTCAATTTACGTCGCTCCTATTTCAGATAGCGTATTGGGCTAAGCGGCATCTCAAAGCGCATGAAGTGACGAGTGAAATGCACTATTAAACTTCTAGGGTTGGTCGAAGAAAGACCCAATTAGATCATTTTACATTAAGGTTAATATAAGAATTCAGGGAAATTCTATCACATTTGTTCAATTTACGTCGCTCCTATTTCAGATAGCGTATTGGGCTAAGCGGCATCTCAAAGCGCATGAAATGGCGAATAAAATGAGCTATTAAACTTCTAGGCTAGGGCGAACAGAGACCCGATTAGATCATTTTACATTATGGTTAATAAAAGAATTCAGCGAAATTCTATCACATTTGTTCAACTTACGTCGCTCCTATTGCAGATAGCGTATTGGGCTAAGTGGCATCTCAAAGCGCATGAAATGGCGAGTAAAATGCACTATTAAACTTCTATGATAGGGCAATCAGAGACCCGATTAGATCATTTTATATTTTGTTTAATAAAAGAATTCAGCGAAATTCTATCACATTTGTTCAACTTACGTCGCTGATATTTCAGATAGCGTATTGGGCTATGCGGCATCGCAAAGCGCAAGAAATGGCGAGTAAAATGCACTCTTAAACTTCTATGATAGGGCAATCAGAGACCCGATTAGATCATTTTACATTTTGTTTAATATAAGATTTCAGGGACATTCTATCACATTTGTTTAATTTACGTCGCTGCTATTTCAGATAGCGTATTGGGCTAAGCGGCATCTCAAAGCGCCTGAAATGGCGAATAAAATGCACTATTAAACTTCTAGGCGAGGGCGAACAGAGACCCGATTAGATCATTTTACATTTTGGTTAATAAAAGAATTCAGCGAAATTCTATCACATTTGGTCAATTTACGTCGCTCCTATTACAGATAGCTTATTGTGCTTAGCGGCATCTCAAAGCGCATGAAGTGACGAGTGAAATGCACTATTAAACTTCTAGGATAGGGCAAACAGAGACCCGATTAGATCATTTTATATTATGGTTAATTTAAGAATTCAGCAAAATGCTATCACATTTGTTCAAGTTACGTCGCTCCTATTTCAGATAACGTACTGGGCTAGGCGGCATCTTAAAGCGCGTGGAATGGCGAGTAAAATGCACTACTAAACTTCTATGATAGGGCAATCAGGCACTCGATTAGATCATTTTATATTTTGTTTAATATAAGATTTCAGGGAAATTCTATCTCATTTGTTCAATTTACGTCGCTCCTAATTCAGTTAGCGTATTCGGCTAAGCGGCATCTCAAAGAGCATGAAATGGCGAATAAAATGCACTAGTAAACTTCCAGGCTAGGGCGAACAGAGACCCGATTAGATCATTTTACATTATGGTTAATAAAAGAATTCAGCGAAATTCTATCACATTTGTTCAACTTACGTCGCTCGTATTTCAGATAGCGTATTGGGCTAAGCGGCATCTCAAAGCGCATGAAATGGCGAGTAAAATGCACTATTAAACTTCTAGGGTAGGGCAAACAAAGACCCGATTAAATCATTTTATATTATGGTTAATTTAAGAGTTCAGCGAAATTCTACCACATTTGTTCAATTTACGTAGCTCCTATTTCAGATAGCGTACTGGGCTAGGCGGCAACTTAAAGCGCGTGGAATGGCGAGTAAAATGCACTATTAAACTTCTATGATAGGGCAATCAGAGACCCGATTAGATCATTTTATATTGTGGTTAATATAAGAATTCAGCGAAATTCTATCACATTTGTTCAATTTACGTCGCTCCTATGTCAGATAGCGTATTGGGCCAAGCGGCATCTCAAAGCGCATTAAATGGCGAGTAAAATGCACTATTAAACTTCTAGGGTAGGGCAAACAGAGACACGATTAGATCATTTTATGTTATGGTTAATTTAAGAATTCAGCGTAACTCTGACACATTTGTTCAACTTACGTAGCTCCTATTTCAGATAGCGTACTGGGCTGGGCGGCAACTTAAAGCGCGTGGAATGGCGAGTAAAATGCACCATTAAACTTCTATGGTAGGGCAATCAGTGAACCGATTAGATCATTTTATATTACGGTAAATATAAGAATGCAGCGTAATTCTGTCACATTTGTTCAACTTACGTAGCTCCTATTTCAGATAGCGTACTGGGCTAGGCGGCAACTTAAAGCGCGTGGAATGTCGAGTAAAATACACTATCAAACTTCTATGATAGGGCAATCAGAGACCCGATTAGATCATTTTATATTTTGGTTAATATAAGAATTCAGCGAAATTCTATCACATTTGTTCAATTTACGTCGCTCCTATTTCAGATAGCGTATTCGGCTAAGCGGCATCTCAAAGCGCATGAAATGGCGAGTAAAATGCACTATTAAACTTCTAGGGTAGGGCAATCAGAGACCCGACTAGATCATTTTATATTATGGTTAATTTAAGAATTCAGCAAAATTCTATCACATTTGTTCAACTTACGTAGCTCCTATTTCAGATAGCGTATTGGGCTAAGCGGCATCTCAAAGCGCATGAAATGGCGAGTAAAATGCACTAGTAAACTTCTAGGGTAGGGCAATCAGAGACCCGATTAGATCATTTTATATTATGGTTAATTAAGAATTCAGCAAAATTCTATCACATTAGTTCAATTTACGTCGTTCCTATTTCAGATAGCGTACTGGGCTATGCGGCATCTTAAAGCGCGTGGAATGGCGAGTAAAATTCACTATTAAACATCTATGATAGGGCAATCAGAGACCCGATTAGATCATTTTATGTTTTGGTTAATATAAGAATTCAGCGAAATTCTATCACATTTGTTCAATTTACGTCGCTCCTATTTCAGATAGCGTATTGGGGTAAGCTGCATCTCAAAGCGCAAGACATGGCGAGTAAAATGCACTACTAAACTTCTAGGGTAGGCAAACAGAGACCCGATTAGATCATTTTTATATTGCGGTTAATATAAGAATTCAGCGTAACTCTGTCACATTTGTTCAACTTACGTAGCTCCTATTTCAGATAGCGTCCTGGGCTAGGCGTCATCTTAAAGCGCGTGGAATGGCGAGTAAAATGCACTATTAAACTTCTAGGATAAGGCAAACAGAGACCCGATTAGATCATTTTATATTACGGTTAATATAAGAATCCAGCGTAATTCTGTCACATTTGTTCAACATACGTAGCTCCTATTTCAGATAGCGTACTGGGCTAGGCGGCAACTTAAAGCGCGTAGAATGTCGAGTAAAATACACTATCAAACTTCTATGATAGGGCAATCAGAGACCCGATTAGATCATTTTATATTTTGGTTAATATAAGAATTCAGCGAAATTCTATCACATTTGTTCAATTTACGTCGCTCCTATTTCAGATAGCGTATTGGACTAAGCGGCATCTCAAAGCGCATGAAATGGCGAGTAAAATGCACTATTAAACTTCTAGGGTAGGGCAATCAGAGACCCGACTAGATCATTTTATATTATGGTTAATTTAAGAATTCAGCAAAATTCTATCACATTTGTTCAGTTTACGTCGCTCCTATTTCAGATAGCGTACTGGGCTAGGCGGCATCTTAAAGCGCATGGAATGGCGAGTAAAATGCACTATTAAACTTCTATGATAGGGCAATCAGAGACCCGATTAGATCATTTTATATTTTGGTTAATATAAGAATTCAGCGAAATTCTATCACATTTGTTCAATTTACGTCGCTCCTATTTCAGACAGCGTATTGGGCTAAGCGGCATCTCAAAGCGCATGAAATAGCGAGTAAAATGCACTATTAAACTTCTAGGATAAGGCAATCAGAGACCCGATTAAATCATTTTATATTACGGTAAATATAAGAATTCAGCGTAATTCTGTGACATTTGTTCAACTTACGTAGCTCCTATTTCAGATAGCGTACTGGGCTAGGCGGCAACTTAAAGCGCGTGGAATGGCGAGTAAAATGCACCATTAAACTTCTATGGTAGGGCAATCAGAGACCCGATTAGATCATTTTATATTTTGTTTAATATAAGATTTCAGGGACATTCTATCACATTTGTTTAATTTACTTCGCTGCTATTTCAGATAGCGTATTGGCCTAAGCGGCATCTCAAAGCGCATGAAATGGCGAATAAAATGCACTATTAAACTTCTAGGCGAGGGCGAACAGAGACCCGATTAGATCATTTTACATTTTGGTTAATAAAAGAATTCAGCGAAATTCTATCACATTTGCTCAATTTACGTCGCTCCTATTACAGATAGCTTATTGTGCTTAGCGGCATCTCAAAGCGCATGAAGTGACGAGTGAAATGCACTATTAAACTTCTAGGGTAGGGCAAACAGAGACCCGATTAGATCATTTTATAATATGGTTAATTTAAGAATTCAGCAAAATTCTACCACATTTGTTCAATTTACGTCGTTCCTATTTCAGATAGCGTCCTGGGCTAAGCGGCATCTAATAGCGCATGAAATGGCGAGTATAATGCACTATTAAACTTCTAGGATAAGGCAAACAGAGACCCGATTAGATCATTTTATGCTACGGTTAATATAAGAATTCAGCGTAATTCTGTCACATTTGTTCAACATACGTAGCTCCTATTTCAGATAGCGTACTGGGCTAGGCGGCAACTTAAAGCGCGTGGAATGTCGAGTAAAATACACTATCAAACTTCTATGATAGGACAATCAGAGACCCGATTAGATCATTTTATATTTTGGTTAATATAAGGATTCAGCGAAATTCTATCACATTTGTTCAATTTACGTCGATCCTATTTCAGATAGCGTATTGGGCTAAGCGGCATCTTAAAGCGCGTGGAATGGCGAGTAAAATTCACTATTAAACTTCTATGATAGGGCAATCAGAGACCCGATTAGATCATTTTATATTTTGGTTAATATAAGAATTCAGCGAAATTCTATCACATTTGGTCAATTTACGTCGCTCCTATTTCAGATAGCTTATTGGGCTAAGCGGCATCTCAAAGCGCA
>CAKAJE020002076.1:0-30125 GCA_916610135.2 Macropis europaea
TTAACCTTAATGTAAAATGATCTAATCGGGGCCCTGTTCGTCCTACCCTAGAAGTTTAATAGTGCATGTCACTCGTCATTTCATGCGCTTTGAGATGCCGCTGAGCCCAATAAGCTATCTGTAATAGGAGCGACGTAAATTGAACAAATGTGATAGAATTTCCGTGAATTCTTATATTAACCTTAATGTAAAATGATCTAATCGGGTCTCTGTTCGCCCTACCATAGAAGTCTAATTGCGCATTTCACTCGCCATTTCATGCGCTTTGAGATGCCGCTTGGCCCAATACGCTATCTGAAATAGGAGCGACGCAAGTTGAACAAATGTGATAGAATTACGCTGAATTCTTACATTAACCATAATGTAAAATGATCTAATCGGTTCTCTGTTTGCACTACCCTAGAAGTTTAATAGTGCATTTCACTCGTCACTTCATGCGCTTTGAGATGCCGCTAAGCACAATAGGTTATCTGTAATAGGAGCGACGTAAATTGAACAAATGTGATAGAATTTCGCTGAAATCTTATATTAACCAAAATATAAATGATCTAATCGGGTCTCTGATTGCCCTATCATAGAAGTTTAGTAGTGCATTTTACTCGCCATTCCACGCGCTTTAAGATGCCGCCTCGCCCAGTACGCTATCTGAAATAGGAGCGACGTAAGTTGAACAAATGTGATAGAATTTCGCTGAATTCTTATATTAACCAAAGTATAAAATGATCTAATCTGGTCTCTGATTGCCCTATCATAGAAGGTTAATAGTGCATTTTACTCGCCATTCCACGCGCTTTAAGATGCCTCCTAGCCCAGTACGCTGTCTGAAATAGAAGCGACGTAAATTGAACAAGTGTGATAGCATCACGCTGAATACTTATATTAACCTTAATGTAAAATGATCTAATCGGGTCTCTGTTCGCCCTATCCTAGAAGTTTAATAGTGCATTTCACTCGTCATTTCATGCGCTTTGAGATGACGCTTAACCCAATACGCTATCTGAAATAGGAGCGACGTAAGTTGAACAAATGTGACAGAATTACGCTGCATTCTTATATTCACCTTAATGTAAAATGATCTCTTCGGGTCTCTATTCGCCCTACCCTAGAAGTTTAATAGTGCATTTCACTCGTCATTTCATGCGCTTTGAGATGCCGCTAAGCACAATAAGCTATCTGGAATAGCAGCGACGTAAATTGAACAAATGTGAAAGAATAACGCCGAATTCTTATATTAACCGTAATATAAAATGATCTAATCGGGTCTCTGTTTGCCTTATCCTAGAAGTTTAATAGTGCATTTTACTCGCCATTCCACGCGCTTTAAGATGCCGTCTAGCCCAGTACGCTACCAGAAATAGGAGCGACGTAAGTTGAACAAATGTGATAGAATTTCGCTGAATTCTTATATTAACCAAAGTATAAAATGATCTAATCTGGTCTCTGATTGCCCTATCATAGAAGGTTAATAGTGCATTTTACTCGCCATTCCACGCGCTTTAAGATGCCTCCTAGCCCAGTACGCTGTCTGAAATAGAAGAGACGTAAATTGAACAAGTGTGATATCATCACGCTGAATACTTATATTAACCTTAATGTAAAATGATCTAATCGGGTCTCTGTTCGCCCTATCCTAGAAGTTTAATAGTGCATTTCACTCGTCATTTCATGCGCTTTGAGATGACGCTTAACCCAATACGCTATCTGAAATAGGAGCGACGTAAGTTGAACAAATGTGACAGAATTACGCTGCATTCTTATATTCACCTTAATGTAAAATGATCTCTTCGGGTCTCTATTCGCCCTACCCTAGAAGTTTAATAGTGCATTTCACTCGTCATTTCATGCGCTTTGAGATGCCGCTAAGCACAATAAGCTATCTGGAATAGCAGCGACGTAAATTGAACAAATGTGAAAGAATAACGCCGAATTCTTATATTAACCGTAATATAAAATGATCTAATCGGGTCTCTGTTTGCCTTATCCTAGAAGTTTAATAGTGCATTTTACTCGCCATTCCACGCGCTTTAAGATGCCGTCTAGCCCAGTACGCTACCTGAAATAGGAGCGACGTATGTTGAACAAATGTGATAGAATTACGCTGAATTCTTATATTAACCGTAATATAAAATGATCTAATCGGGTCTCTGTTTGCCTTATCCTAGAAGTTTGATAGTGCATTTTATTCGTCATTTCATGCGCTTTGAGATGCCGCTTAGCCCAATACGCTATCTGAAATTGGGGCGACGTAAGTTGAACAAATGTGATAGAATTTCCCTGAAATCTTATATTAAACAAAATATAAAATGATGTAATCGGGTCTCTGATTACTGTATCATGGAAGTTTAGTAGTGCATTTTACTCGCCCTTCCACGCGCTTTAAGATGACGCCTAGCCCAGTACGCTATCAGAAATAGGAGCGACGTAAGATGAACAAATGTGATAGAATTACGCTGAATTCTTATATTAACCGTAATATAAAATGATCTAATCGGGTCTCTGTTTGCGTTATCCTAGAAGTTTAATAGTGCATTTTACTCGCCATTTCAGGCGCTTTGAGATGCCGCTTAGCCGAATACGCTATCTGAAATAGGAGCGACGTAAATAGAACAAATGTGATAGAATTTCCGTGAATTCTTATAATAACGTTAATGTAAAATGATCTAATCGGGTCTCTGTTCGCCCTACCATAGAAGTCTAATAGTGCATTTCACTCGCCATTTCATGCACTTTGAGATGCCGCTTAGCCCAATTCGCTATCTGAAATAGGAGCGACGTAATTTGAACAAATGTGATAGAATTTCGCTGAATTCTTTTATTAACCATAATGTAAAATGATCTGATCGGGTCTCTGATTGCCCTATCATACAATTTTAATAGTGCATTTTACTCGCCATTCCACGCGCTTTAAGATGCCGCCTAGCCCAGTACGCTATCTGAAATAGGAGCGACGTAAGTTGAACAAATGTGACAGAATTACGCTGCATTCTTATATTCACCTTAATGTAAAATGATCTCTTCGGGTCTCTATTCGCCCTACCCTAGAAGTTTAATAGTGCATTTCACTCGTCATTTCATGCGCTTTGAGATGCCGCTAAGCACAATAAGCTATCTGGAATAGCAGCGACGTAAATTGAACAAATGTGAAAGAATAACGCCGAATTCTTATATTAACCGTAATATAAAATGATCTAATCGGGTCTCTGTTTGCCTTATCCTAGAAGTTTAATAGTGCATTTTATTCGCCATTTCATGCGCTTTGAGATGCCGCTTAGCCGAATGCGCTATCTGAAATAGGAGCGACGTAAATTGAACAAATGTGATACAATATCCCTGAAATCTTATATTAAACAAAATATAAAATGATCTAATCGGGTCTCTGATTGCCCTATCATAGAAGTTTAGTAGTGCATTTTACTCGCCATTCCACGAGCTTTAAGATGCCGCCTAGCACAGTACGCTATCTGAAATAGGAGCGACGTAAGTTGAACAAATGTGATAGAATTTCGCTGAATTCTTATATTAACCAAAATATACAATGATCTAATCGCGTCTCTGATTGCCCTATAATAGAAGTTTAGTAGTGCATCTTACTCGCCATTCCACGCGCTTTAAGATGCCGCCTAGCCCAGTACGCTACCTGAAACAGGAGCGACGTAAGTTGAACAAATGTGGAAGAATTACGCTGAATTCTTATATGAACCGTAATATAAAATGATCTAATCGGGTCTCTGTTTGCCTTATCCTAGAAGTTTGATAGTGCATTTTGCTCGCCATTTCATGCGCTTTGAGATGCCGCTTAGCCCAATACGCTATCTGAAATAGGAGTGACGTAAATTGAACAAATGTGATAGAATTTTGCTGAACTCTTAAATTAACCACAATATAAAATGATCTAATCGGGTTTCTGTTTGCCCTACCCTAGTAGTTTAATTGTGCATTTTACTCGCCATTTCTTGCGCTTTTCGATGCCGCTTATCCCAATACGCTATCTGAAATAGGAGCAACGTACGTTGAACAAATGTGATAGAATTTCGCTGAATTCTTTTAAGAACCATAATGTAAAATGATCTAATCGGGCCTCTGTTCGCCCTAGCCTAGAAGTTTAATAGCGCATTTTATTCGCCATTTCATGCGCCTTGAGATGCCGCTTAGCCCAATACGCTATCTGAAATAGGAGCGACGTAAATTTAACAAATGTGATAGAATTTCCCTGAAATCTTATATTAAACAAAATATAAAATGATCTAATCGGGTCTCTGATTGCCCTATCATAGATGTTTAGCAGTGCATTTTACTCGCCATTCCACGCGCTTTAAGATGCCGCCTAGCCCAGTACGCTATCTAAATTAGGAGCGACGTAAGTTGAACAAATGTGATAGAATTACGCTGAATTCTTATATTAACCGTAATATAAAATGATCTAATCGGGTCTCTGTTTGCCTTATCCTAGAAGTTTAGTATTGCATTTTACTCGCCATTTCATGCGCTTTGAGATGTCGCTTAGCCCAATACGCTATCTGAAATAGGAGCGACGTAAATTGAACAAATGTGATAGAATTTCGCTGAATTCTGAAATTAACTATAATATAAAATGATCTAATCGGGTCACTGATTGCCCTACCCTAGAAGTTTAATAGGGCATTTCACTCGCCATTTCATGCGCTTTGCGATGCCGCTTAGCCCAATACGCTATCTGAAATATGAGCGACGTAAATTGAACAAATGTGATAGAATTTTGCTGAATTCTTACATTAACCATAATGTAAAATGATATAATCGGGTCTCTGTTTGCCCTACCCTAGAAGTTTAATAGTGCCTTTCACTCGTCACTTCATGCGCTTTGAGATGCCGCTAAGCACAATAAGCTATCTGTAATAGGAGCGACGTAAATTGTACAAATGTGATAGAACTTCGCTGAATTCTTATATTAACCAAAATATAAAATGATCTAACCGGGTCTCTGATTGCCCTATCATAGAAGTTTAGTAGTGCATTTTACTCGCTATTCCACGCGCTTTAAGATGCCGCCTAGCCCAGTACGCTATCTGAAATGGGAGCGACGTAAGTTGAACAAATGTGATAGGATTACGCTGAATTCTTACATTAACCATAATGTAAAATGATCTAATCGGGTCTCTGTTTGCACTACCCTAGAAGTTTAATAGTGCATTTCACTCGTCACTTCATGCGCTTTGAGATGCCGCTAAGCACAATAAGTTATCTGTAATAGGAGCGACGTAAATTGAACAAATGTGATAGAATTTCGCTGAATTCTTATATTAACCAAAATATACAATGATCTAATCGGGTCTCTGTTTGCCCTATCATAGAAGTTTAGTAGTGCATTTTACTTGCCATTCCACGCGCTTTAAGATGCCGCCTAGCCCGGTACGCTATCTGAAATAGGAACGACGTAAGTTGAACAAATGTGATAGAATTTCGCAGAATTCTTATATTAACCAAAATATAAAATGATCTAATCTGGTCTCTGTTCGCGCTAGCCTAGAAGTTTAATAGTGCATTTTGTTCGCGATTTCATGCGCTTTGAGATGCCGTTAAGCCCAATAAGCTGTCTAAAATAGGAGCGACGTAAAGTGAACAAATGTGATAGAATTTCGCTGAATTCTTATATTAAACAAAATATAAAATCATCTAATCGGGTCTCTGTTTGCCCTACCCTAGAAGTTTAATCGTGCATTATACACGCCATTTCATGCGCTTTGAGATGCCGCTTAGCCTAATACGCTATCTGAAATAGGAGCGACGTAAATTGAACAAATGTGATAGAATTTAGCTGAATTCTTAAATTAACCATAATATAAAATGATCTAATCGGGTCCCTGTTTGCCCTACCCTAGAAGTTTAACAGTGCATTTCACTCGTCATTTCATGCGCTTTGAGATGCCGCTTAGCCCAATACGCTATCTGAAATAGCAGCGACGTAAATTGAACAAATGTGATAGAATTTCGCTGAATTCTTATATTAACCAAAATATAAAATGATCTAATCGGGTCTCTGTTTGCCCTACCCTAGAAGTTTAATCGTGCATTTTACACGCCATTTCATGCGCTTTGGGATACCGCTTAGCCCAATATGCTACCTGAAATAGGAGCGACGTAAATTGAACAAATGTGATAGAATTTAGCTGAATTCTTAAATTAACCATAATATAAAATGATCTAATCGGGTCCCTGTTTGCCCTACCCTAGAAGTTTAACAGTGCATTTCACTCGTCATTTCATGCGCTTTGAGATGCCGCTTAGCCCAATACGCTATCTGAAATAGCAGCGACGTAAATTGAACAAATGTGATAGAATTTCGCTGAATTCTTATATTAACCAAAATATAAAATGATCTAATCGGGTCTCTGTTTGCCCTACCCTAGAAGTTTAATCGTGCATTTTACACGCCATTTCATGCGCTTTGAGATACCGCTTAGCCCAATATGCTACCTGAAATAGGAGCGACGTAAATTGAATAAATGTGATAGAATTTCGCTGAATTCTTAAATTAACTATAATATAAAATGATCTAATCGGGTCACTGATTGCCCTACCCGTGAAGTTTAATAGTGCATTTTGCTCGCCATTTCATGCGCTTTGAGATGCCGCTTAGCCCAATACGCTATCTGAAATATGAGAGACGTAAATTGAACAAATGTGATAGAATTTCGCTGAATTCTTAAATTAACTATAATATAAAATGATCTAATCGGATCACTGATTGCCCTACCCTTGAAGTTTAATAGTGCATTTTGCTCGCCATTTCATGCGCTTTGAGATGCCGCTTAGCCCAATACGCTATCTGAAATATGAGAGACGTAAATTGAACAAATGTGATAGAATTTCGCTGAATCCTTATATTAACCAAAATATAAATGATCTAATCGGGTCTCTGTTTGCCTTATCCTAGAAGTTTAGTATTGCATTTTACTCACCATTTCATGCGCTTTGAGATGCCGCTTAGCCCAATACGCTATCTGAAATGGGAGCGACGTAAATTGAACAAATGTGATAGAATTTCCCTGAAATCTTATATTAAACAAAATATAAAATGATCTAATCGGGTCTCTGATTGCCCTATCATAGAAGATTAGTAGTGCATCTTACTCGCCATTCCACGCGCTTTAAGATGCCGCCTAGCCCAGTACGCTATCTGAAATATGAGCGACGTAACTTGAACAAATGTGATAGAATTTCTGTGAATTCTTATATTAACTTCAATGTAAAATGATCTAATCGGGTCTCTGATTGCCCTAGCATAGAAGTTTAATAGTGCATTTTACTCGCCATTCCGCGCGCTTTAAGATGCCGCATAGCCCAGTTCACTGTCTGAAATATGAGCGACGTAAATTGAACAAATGTGATAGAATTTCGCTGAATTATTTTATTAACCAGAATGTAAAATGATCTAATCTGGTCTCTGTTCGCCCTAGCCTAGAAGTTTAATAGTGGATTTTACTCGGCATTCCACGCGCTTTAAGATGCCGCCTAGCCCAGTACGCTATCTGAAATAGGAGCGACCTAAATTGAACGAATGTGATAGAATTTTGCTGAATTCTTAAATTAACCATAATATAAAATGATCTAATCGGGTCTCTGCTTGTCCTACCCTAGAAGTTTAATACTGCATTTTAGTCGCCATTTCATGCGCTTTGAGATGCCGCTTCGCCCAATACGCTATCTGAAATGGGAGCGACGTAAATTGAACAAATGTGATAGAATTCCCCTGAAATCTTATATTAAACAAAATATAAAATGATCTAATCGGGTCACTGATTGCCCTACCCTAGAAGTTTAATAGGGCATTTCACTCGCCATTTCATGCGCTTTGCGATGCCGCTTAGCCCAATACGCTATCTGAAATATGAGCGACGTAAATTGAACAAATGTGATAGAATTTTGCTGAATTCTTACATTAACCATAATGTAAATGATATAATCGGGTCTCTGTTTGCCCTACCCTAGAAGTTTAATAGTGCATTTCACTCGTCACTTCATGCGCTTTGAGATGCCGCTAAGCACAATAAGCTATCTGTAATAGGAGCGACGTAAATTGTACAAATGTGATAGAACTTCGCTGAATTCTTATATTAACCAAAATATAAAATGATCTAACCGGGTCTCTGATTGCCCTATCATAGAAGTTTAGTAGTGCATTTTACTCGCTATTCCACGCGCTTTAAGATGCCGCCTAGCCCAGTACGCTATCTGAAATGGGAGCGACGTAAGTTGAACAAATGTGATAGGATTACGCTGAATTCTTACATTAACATAATGTAAAATGATCTAATCGGGTCTCTGTTTGCACTACCCTAGAAGTTTAATAGTGCATTTCACTCGTCACTTCATGCGTTTTGAGATGCCGCTAAGCACAATAAGTTATCTGTAATAGGAGCGACGTAAATTGAACAAATGTGATAGAATTTCGCTGAATTCTTATATTAACCAAAATATACAATGATCTAATCGGGTCTCTGTTTGCCCTATCATAGAAGTTTAGTAGTGCATTTTACTCGCCATTCCACGCGCTTTAAGATGCCGCCTAGCCCGGTACGCTATCTGAAATAGGAACGACGTAAGTTGAACAAATGTGATAGAATTTCGCAGAATTCTTATATTAACCAAAATATAAAATGATCTAATCTGGTCTCTGTTCGCGCTAGCCTAGAAGTTTAATAGTGCATTTTGTTCGCGATTTCATGCGCTTTGAGATGCCGTTAAGCCCAATAAGCTGTCTAAAATAGGAGCGACGTAAAGTGAACAAATGTGATAGAATTTCGCTGAATTCTTATATTAAACAAAATATAAAATCATCTAATCGGGTCTCTGTTTGCCCTACCCTAGAAGTTTAATCGTGCATTATACACGCCATTTCATGCGCTTTGAGATGCCGCTTAGCCTAATACGCTATCTGAAATAGGAGCGACGTAAATTGAACAAATGTGATAGAATTTAGCTGAATTCTTAAATTAACCATAATATAAAATGATCTAATCGGGTCCCTGTTTGCCCTACCCTAGAAGTTTAACAGTGCATTTCACTCGTCATTTCATGCGCTTTGAGATGCCGCTTAGCCCAATACGCTATCTGAAATAGCAGCGACGTAAATTGAACAAATGTGATAGAATTTCGCTGAATTCTTATATTAACCAAAATATAAAATGATCTAATCGGGTCTCTGTTTGCCCTACCCTAGAAGTTTAATCGTGCATTTTACACGCCATTTCATGCGCTTTGAGATACCGCTTAGCCCAATATGCTACCTGAAATAGGAGCGACGTAAATTGAACAAATGTGATAGAATTTAGCTGAATTCTTAAATTAACCATAATATAAAATGATCTAATCGGGTCCCTGTTTGCCCTACCCTAGAAGTTTAACAGTGCATTTCACTCGTCATTTCATGCGCTTTGAGATGCCGCTTAGCCCAATACGCTATCTGAAATAGCAGCGACGTAAATTGAACAAATGTGATAGAATTTCGCTGAATTCTTATATAAACCAAAATATAAAATGATCTAATCGGGTCTCTGTTTGCCCTACCCTAGAAGTTTAATCGTGCATTTTACACGCCATTTCATGCGCTTTGAGATACCGCTTAGCCCAATATGCTACCTGAAATAGGAGCGACGTAAATTGAATAAATGTGATAGAATTTCGCTGAATTCTTAAATTAACTATAATATAAAATGATCTAATCGGGTCACTGATTGCCCTACCCGTGAAGTTTAATAGTGCATTTTGCTCGCCATTTCATGCGCTTTGAGATGCCGCTTAGCCCAATACGCTATCTGAAATATGAGAGACGTAAATTGAACAAATGTGATAGAATTTCGCTGAATCCTTATATTAACCAAAATATAAAATGATCTAATCGGGTCTCTGTTTGCCTTATCCTAGAAGTTTAGTATTGCATTTTACTCACCATTTCATGCGCTTTGAGATGCCGCTTAGCCCAATACGCTATCTGAAATGGGAGCGACGTAAATTGAACAAATGTGATAGAATTTCCCTGAAATCTTATATTAAACAAATATAAATGATCTAATCGGGTCTCTGATTGCCCTATCATAGAAGATTAGTAGTGCATCTTACTCGCCATTCCACGCGCTTTAAGGTGCCGCCTAGCCCAGTACGCTATCTGAAATATGAGCGACGTAACTTGAACAAATGTGATAGAATTACGCTGCATTCTTATATTAACCGTTATATAAAATGATCTAATCGGGTCTCTGTTTGCCTTACCCTAGAAGTTTAATAGTGCATTTTAGTCGCCATTTCATGCGCTTTGAGATGCCGCTTCGCCCAATACGCTATCTGAAATGGGAGCGACGTAAATTGAACAAATGTGATAGAATTCCCCTGAAATCTTATATTAAACAAAATATAAAATGATCTAATCGGGTCTCTGATTGCCCTATCATAGAAGTTTAGCAGTGCATTTTACTCGACATTCCATGCGCTTTAAGATGCCGCCTAGCCCAGTACGCTATCTAAATTAGGAGCGACGTAAGTTGAACAAATGTGATAGAACTTACGCTGAATTCTTATATTAACCGTAATATAAAATGATCTAATCGGGTCTCTGTTTGCCTTATCCTAGAAGTTTAGTATTGCATTTTACTCGCCATTTCATGCGCTTTGAGATGTCGCTTAGCCCAATACGCTATCTGAAATAGGAGCGACGTAAATTGAACAAATGTGATAGAATTTCGCTGAATTCTGAAATTAACTATAATATAAAATGATTTAATCGGGTCACTGATTGCCCTACCCTAGAAGTTTAATAGGGCATTTCACTCGCCATTCCATGCGCTTTGCGATGCCGCTTAGCCCAATACGCTATCTGAAATATGAGCGACGTAAATTGAACAAATGTGATAGAATTTTGCTGAATTCTTACATTAACCATAATGTAAAATGATATAATCGGGTCTCTGTTTGCCCTACCCTAGAAGTTTAATAGTGCATTTCACTCGTCACTTCATGCGCTTTGAGATGCCGCTAAGCACAATAAGCTATCTGTAATAGGAGCGACGTAAATTGTACAAATGTGATAGAACTTCGCTGAATTCTTATATTAACCAAAATATAAAATGATCTAACCGGGTCTCTGATTGCCCTATCATAGAAGTTTAGTCGTGCATTTTACTCGCTATTCCACGCGCTTTAAGATGCCGCCTAGCCCAGTACGCTATCTGAAATGGGAGCGACGTAAGTTGAACAAATGTGATAGGATTACGCTGAATTCTTACATTAACCATAATGTAAAATGATCTAATCGGGTCTCTGTTTGCACTACCCTAGAAGTTTAATAGTGCATTTCACTCGTCACTTCATGCGCTTTGAGATGCCGCTAAGCACAATAAGTCATCTGTAATAGGAGCGACGTAAATTGAACAAATGTGATAGAATTTCGCTGAATTCTTATATTAACCAAAATATACAATGATCTAATCGGGTCTCTGTTTGCCCTATCATAGAAGTTTAGTAGTGCATTTTATTCGCCATTCCACGCGCTTTAAGATGCCGCCTAGCCCGGTACGCTATCTGAAATAGGAACGACGTAAGTTGAACAAATGTGATAGAATTTCGCAGAATTCTTATATTAACCAAAATATAAAATGATCTAATCTGGTCTCTGTTCGCGCTAGCCTAGAAGTTTAATAGTGCATTTTGTTCGCGATTTCATGCGCTTTGAGATGCCGTTAATCCCAATAAGCTGTCTGAAATAGGAGCGACGTAAAGTGAACAAATGTGATAGAATTTCGCTGAATTCTTATATTAAACAAAATATAAAATCATCTAATCGGGTCTCTGTTTGCCCTACCCTAGAAGTTTAATCGTGCATTATACACGCCATTTCATGCGCTTTGAGATGCCGCTTAGCCTAATACGCTATCTGAAATAGGAGCGACGTAAATTGAACAAATGTGATAGAATTATGCTGAATTCTTAAATTAACCATAATATAAAATGATCTAATCGGGTCCCTGTTTGCCCTACCCTAGAAGTTTAACAGTGCATTTCACTCGTCATTTCATGCGCTTTGAGATGCCGCTTAGCCCAATACGCTATCTGAAATAGCAGCGACGTAAATTGAACAAATGTGATAGAATTTCGCTGAATTCTTATATTAACCAAAATATAAAATGATCTAATCGGGTCTCTGTTTGCCCTACCCTAGAAGTTTAATCGTGCATTTTACACGCCATTTCATGCGCTTTGAGATCCCGCTTAGCCCAATATGCTACCTGAAATAGGAGCGACGTAAATTGAACAAATGTGATAGAATTTCGCTGAATTCTTAAATTAACTATAATATAAAATGATCTAATCGGGTCACTGATTGCCCTACCCGTGAAGTTTAATAGTGCATTTTGCTCGCCATTTCATGCGCTTTGAGATGCCGCTTAGCCCAATACGCTATCTGAAATATGAGAGACGTAAATTGAACAAATGTGATAGAATTTCGCTGAATTCTTAAATTAACTATAATATAAAATGATCTAATCGGATCACTGATTGCCCTACCCTTGAAGTTTAATAGTGCATTTTGCTCGCCATTTCATGCGCTTTGAGATGCCGCTTAGCCCAATACGCTATCTGAAATATGAGAGACGTAAATTGAACAAATGTGATAGAATTTCGCTGAATCCTTATATTAACCAAAATATAAAATGATCTAATCGGGTCTCTGTTTGCCTTATCCTAGAAGTTTAGTATTGCATTTTACTCACCATTTCATGCGCCTTGAGATGCCGCTTAGCCCAATACGCTATCTGAAATAGGAGCGACGTAAATTGAACAAATGTGATAGAATTTCGCTGAATTCTGAAATTAACCAAAGTATAAAATGATCTAGTCTGGTCTCTGAGTGCCCTATCATAGAACGTTAATAGTGCATTTTACTCGCCATTCCACACGCTTTAAGATGCCGCCTAGCCCAGTACGCTGTCTGAAATAGGAGCGACGTAAATTGAACAAATGTGATAGAATCTCGCTGAATACTTATATTAACCTTAATGTAAAATGATCTAATCGGGTCTCTGTTCGCCCTACCCTAGAAGTTTAATAGCGCATTTTACTCGCCATTTCATGCGCCTTGAGATGCCGCTTAGCCCAATACGCTACCTGCAATAGGAGCGACGTAAGTTGAACAAATGTGATAGAATTACCCTGAATTCTTATATTAACCGTAATATAAAATGATCTAATCGGGTCTCTGTTTGCCCTACCCTAGTAGTTTAATTGTGCATTTTACTCGCCATTTCATGCGCTTTTCGATGCCGCTTATCCCAATACGCTATCTGAAATAGGAGCGACGTACGTTGAACAAATGTGATAGAATTTCGCTGAATTCTTTTAAGAACCATAATGTAAAATGATCTAATCGGGTCTCTGTTCGCCCTAGCCTAGAAGTTTAATAGCGCATTTTATTAGCTATTTCATGCGCCTTGAGATGCCGCTTAGCCCAATACGCTATCTGAAATAGGAGCGACGTAAATTGAACAAATGTGATAGAATTTCCCTGAAATCTTATATTAAA
The DNA here is from genome assembly GCA_916610135.2 of Macropis europaea. NCBI lineage: Eukaryota > Metazoa > Arthropoda > Insecta > Hymenoptera > Melittidae > Macropis > Macropis europaea. Next base: position 13,553 of record CAKAJE020002076.1, read on the forward strand.
CAAAATATAAAATGATCTAATCGGGTCTCTGATTGCCCTATCATAGAAGTTTAGCTGTGCATTTTACTCGCCATTCCACGCGCTTTAAGATGCCGCCTAGCCCTGTACGCTATCTGAAATATGAGCGACGTAACTTGAACAAATGTGATAGAATTACGCTGCATTTTTATATTAACCGTAATATAAAATGATCTAATCGGGTCTCTGTTTGCCTTACCCTAGAAGTTTAATAGTGCATTATACTCGCCATCTCGTGCGCTTCGAGATGCCGCTTAGCCCAATACGCTATCTGAAATAGGTGCGACATAAATTGAACAAATGTGATAGAATTTCTCTGAATTCTTAAATTAACCATAATAACAAATGATCTAATCGGGTCTCTGTTTGCCCAACCCTAGAAGTTTAATAGTGCATTTTACTCGCCATTTCATGCGCCATGAGATGCCGCTTAGCCCAATACGCTATCTGAAATAGGAGCGACGTAAATTGAACAAATGTGATAGAATTACGCTGAATTCTTATATTAACCGTAATATAAAATGATCTAATCGGGTATCTGTTTGCCCTACCCTAGTAGTTTAATTGTGCATTTTACTCGCCATTTCATGCGCTTTGAGATGCCGCTTATCCCAATACGCTATCTGAAATAGGAGCGACGTAAATTGAACAAGTGTGATAGAATTTTTCTGAATTCTTAAATTAACCATAATATAAAATGATCTAATCGGGTCTCTGTTTGCCCTACCCTAGTAGTTTAATAGTGCATTTTACTCGCCATTTCACGCGCTTTGAGATGCCGCTTAGCCCAATACGCTATCTGAAATAAGAGCGACGAAAGTTGAACAAATGTGATAGAATTTCGCTGAATTATTTTATTAACCAGAATGTAAAATGATCTAATCTGGTCTCTGTTCGCCCTGGCCTAGAAGTTTAATAGTGGATTTTACTCGGCATTCCACGCGCTATAAGATGCCGCCTAGCCCAGTACGCTATCTGAAATAGGAGCGACCTAAATTGAACGAATGTGATAGAATTTTGCTGAATTCTTAAATTAACCATAATATAAAATGATCTAATCGGGTCTCTGCTTGCCCTACCCTAGAAGTTTAATAGTGCATTTTAGTCGCGATTTCATGCGCTTTGAGATGCCGCTTCACCCAATACGCTATCTGAAATGGGAGCGACGTAAATTGAACAAATGTGATAGAATTTCCCTGAAATCTTATATTAAACAAAATATAAAATGATCTAATCGGGTCTCTGATTGCCCTATCATAGAAGATTAGTAGTGCATCTTACTCGCCATTCCACGCGCTTTAAGATGCCGCCTAGCCCAGTACGCTATCTGAAATATGAGCGACGTAACTTGAACAAATGTGATAGAATTACGCTGCATTCTTATATAAACGTTATATAAAATGATCTAATCGGGTCTCTGTTTGCCTTACCCTAGAAGTTTAATAGTGCATTATACTCGCCATTTCATGCGCTTCGAGATGCCGCTTAGCCCAATACGCTATCTGAAATAGGAGCGACATAAATTGAACAAATGTGATAGAATTTCGCTGAATTCTTAAATTAACCATAATAACAAATGATCTAATCGGGTCTCTGTTTGCCGTACCCTAGAAGTTTAACAGTGCATTTTACTCGCCATTTCATGCGCTTTGAGATGCCGCATAGCCCAATACGCTATCTGAAATAGGAGCGACGTACATTGAACAAATGTGAAAGAATTTCTGTGAATTCTTATATTAACCTCAATGTAAAATGATCTAATCGGGTCTCTGATTGCCCTAGCATAGAAGTTTAATAGTGCATTTTACTCGCCATTCCGCGCGCTTTAAGATGCCGCATAGCCCAGTTCACTGTCTGAAATATGAGCGACGTAAATTGAACAAATGTGATAGAATTTCGCTGAATTATTTTATTAACCAGAATGTAAAATGATCTAATCTGGTCTCTGTTCGCCCTAGCCTAGAAGTTTAATAGTTGATTTTACTCGGCATTCCACGCGCTTTAAGATGCCGCCTAGCCCAGTACGCTATCTGAAATAGGAGCGACCTAAATTGAACGAATGTGATAGAATTTTGCTGAATTCTTAAATTAACCATAATATAAAATGATCTAATCGGGTCTCTGCTTGTCCTACCCTAGAAGTTTAATAGTGCATTTTAGTCGCCATTTCATGCGCTTTGAGATGCCGCTTCGCCCAATACGCTATCTGAAATGGGAGCGACGTAAATTGAACAAATGTGATAGAATTCCCCTGAAATCTTATATTAAACAAAATATAAAATGATCTAATCGGGTCTCTGATTGCCCTATCATAGAAGATTAGTAGTGCATTTTACTCGCCATTCCACGCGCTTTAAGATGCCGCCTAGCCCAGTACGCTATCTGAAATATGAGAGACGTAACTTGAACAAATGTGATAGAATTACGCTGCATTCTTATATTAACCGTAATATAAAATGATCTAATCGGGTCTCCGATTGCCCTATCATAGAAGTTTAGTACTGCATTTTACTCGCCATTCCACGCGCTTTACGTTGCCGCCTAGTCCGGTACGCTATCTCACGCAGGAGCGGCGTAAGTTGAACAAATGTGATAGAATTACGCTGAATTCTTATATTAACCGTAATATAAAATGATCTAATCGGGTATCTGTTTGCCCTACCCTAGTAGTTTAATTGTGCATTTTACTCGCCATTTCATGCGCTTTGAGATGCCGCTTATCCCAATACGCTATCTGAAATAGGAGCGACGTAAGTTGAACAAATGTGATAGAATTTCGCTGAATTCTTTTAAGAACCATAATGTAAAATGATCTAATCGGGTCTCTGTTCGCCCTAGCCTAGAAGTTTAATAGCGCATTTTATTCCCCATTTCATGCGCCTTGAGATGCCGCTTCGCCCAATACGCTATCTGAAATAGGAGCGATGTAAATTAAACAAATGTGATAGAATTTCCCTGAAATCTTATATTAAACAAAATATAAAATGATCTAATCGGGTCTCTGATTGCCCTATCATAGAAGTTTAGCAGTGCATTTGCTCACCATTCCACGCGCTTTAAGATGCCGCCTAGCCCAGTACGCTATCTAAATTAGGAGCGACGTAAGTTGAACAAATGTGATAGAATTTCGCTCAATTCTTAAATTAACCATAATATAAAATGATCTAATCAGGTCTCTGTTTGCCCTACCCTAGAACTTTAATAGTGCATTTTACTCGTCATTTCATGCGCTTTGAGGTGCCGCTTAGCCTAATACGCTATCTGAAATAGGAGCGATATAAGTTGAACAAATGTGTCAGGATTTCGCTGACTTCTTTTATTAACCATAATGTAAAATGATCTAATCGGATCTCTGTTCGCCCTAGCCTAGAACTTTAATAGTGCATTTTATTCGCCATTTCATACGCTTTGAGATGCCGCTTAGCCCAATACGCTATCTGAAATAGGAGCGACGTAAATTGAACAAATGTGATAGAATTTCGCTGAATTCTTAAATTAACTATAATATAAAATGATCTAATCGGGTCACAGATTGCCCTATCATAGAAGTTTAATAGTGCATTTTACTCGCCATTCGACGCGCTTTAAGTTGCCGCCTAGCCCAGTACGCTATCTGAAATAGGAGCGACGTAAATTGAACAAATGTGATAGAATTTCCCTGAATTCTTATATTAACATTAATGTAAAATGATCTAATCGGGTCTCCGTTCGCCCTACCCTAGAAGTTTAATAGTGCATTTCACTCGACATTTCATGCGCTTTGAGATGCCGCTTTGCCCAATAAGCTATCTGAAATAGGAGCGACGTAAATTGAACAAATGTGATAGAATTTCGCTGAATTCTTAAATTAACCATAATATAAAATGATCTAATCGGGTCTCTGATTGCCCTATCATAGAAGTTTATTAGTGCATTTTACTCGCCATTCCACGCGCTTTAAGATGCCGCCTAGCCCAGTACGCTATCTGAAATAGGAGCGACGTTAATTGAACAGATGTGATAAAATTTAGCTGACACCTTAAATTAACCATAATATAAAATGATATAATCGGGTCTCTGTTTGCCCAACCCTAGAAGTTTAATAGTGCATTTTACTCGCCATTTCGTGCGCCTTCAGATGCCTCTTAGCCGAATACGCTATCTGAAATAGGAGCGACGTAAATTGAACAAATGTGATAGAATTTCGCTGAATTCTTAAATTAATCATAATATAAAATGATCTAATCGGGTCTCTGTTTGCCCTACTCTAGAAGTTTAATAGTGCATTTCACTTGTCATTTCATGCTCTTTGAGATGCCGCTAAGCACAATAAGCTATCTGTAATAGGAGCGACGTAAATTGAACAAATGTGATAGAATTTCGCTGAATTCTTAAATTAACCAAAATATAAAATGATCTAAACGGGTCTCTGATTGCCCTATCATAGAAGTTTAATAGTGCATTTCACTCGTCATTTCATGCGCTTTGAGATACCGCCAAGCACAATAAGCCATCTGGAATAGGAGCGACGTAAATTGAACAAATGTGATAGAATTACGCCGAATTCTTATATTAACCGTAATATAAAATGATCTAATCGGGTCTCTGTTTGCCTTATCCTAGAAGTTTAATAGTGCATTTTACTCGCCATTTCATGCCCTTTGAAATGCCGCTTATCCCAATACGCTATCTGAAATAGGAGCGACGTAAATTGAACAAATGTGATAGTATTTCGCTGAATTCTTATATTAAACAAAATATAAAATGATCTAATCGGGTCTCTGATTGCCCTATCATAGAAGTTTAATAGTGCATTTTACTCGCCATTCCACGCGCTTTAAGATACCGCCTAGCCCAGTACGCTATCTGAAATACGAGCGACGTAAATTGAACAAGTGTGATAGAATTTTGCTGAATTCTTAAATTAACCATAATATAAAATGATCTAATCGGGTCTCTGTTCGCCCTACCATAGAAGTCTAATAGTGCATTTCACTCGCCATTCCACGCGCTTTAAGATTCCGCCGAGCCGAGTACGCTATCTGAAGTAGGAACGACGTAAATTGAACAAATGTGATAGAATTTTGCTGAATTCTTATATTAACCATAATATAAAATGATCTAATCGGGTCTCTGATTGCCCTATCATAGAAGTTTAATAGTGCATTTTACTCGCCATTCCACGCGCTTTAAGATGCCGCCTAGCTCAGTACGCTATCTGAAATAGGAGCGGCGTAAATAGAACAAGTGTGATAGAATTTTGCTGAATTCTTAAATTAACCATAATATAAAATGATCTAATCGGGTCTCTGTTCGCCCTACCATAGAAGTCTAATAGTGCATTTCACTCGCCATTCCACGCGCTTTAACATGCCGCCGAGCCCAATACGCTATCTGAAATAGGAGCGACGTAAATTGAACAAATGTGATAGAATTTTGCTGAATTCTTAAATTAACCGTAATATAAAATGATCTAATCGGGTCTCTGTTTGCCCTAGCCTAGAAGTTTAAGAGTGCATTTTATTCGCCATTTCATGCGCTTTGAGATGCCGCTTAGCCGAATACGCTATCTGAATTAGGAGCGACGTAAATTGAACAAATGTGATACAAATTCCCTGAAATCTGATATTAAACAAAATATAAAATGATCTAATCGGGTCTCTGATTGCCCTATCATAGAAGTTTAGTAGTGCACATTACTCGCCATTCCACGCGCTTTAAGATGCCGCCTAGCACAGTACGCTATCTGAAATAGGAGCGACGTTAATTGAACAGATGTGATAAAATTTAGCTGACACCTTAAATTAACCATAATATAAAATGATCTAATCGGGTCTCTGTTTGCCCAACCCTAGAAGTTTAATAGTGTATTTTACTCGCCATTTCGTGCGCCTTCAGATGCCTCTTAGCCGAATACGCTATCTGAAATAGGAGCGACGTAAATTGAACAAATGTGATAGAATTTCGCTGAATTCTTAAATTAACCATAATATAAAATGATCTAATCGGGTCTCTGTTTGCCCTACCCTAGAAGTTTAATAGTGCATTTCACTTGTCATTTCATGCTCTTTGAGATGCCGCTAAGCACAATAAGCTATCTGTAATAGGAGCGACGTAAATTGAACAAATGTGATAGAATTTCGCTGAATTCTTAAATTAACCATAATATAAAATGATCTAATCGGGTCACTGTTTGCCCTACCCTAGAAGTTTAATAGTGCATTTTACTCGCCATTCCACGCGCTTTAAGATGCCGCCTAGCACAGTACGCTATCTGAAATAGGAGCGACGTAAATTGAACAAGTGTGATAGAATTTTGCTGAATTCTTAAATTAACCATAATATAAAATGATCTAATCGGGTCTCTGTTCGCCCTACCATAGAAGTTTAATAGTGCATTTTACTCGACATTTCATGAGCTATGAAATGCCGCTTAGCCCAATACGCTATCTGAAATAGGAGCGACGTAAATTGAACAAATGTGATAGAATTTTGCTGAATTCTTAAATTAACCGTAATATAAAATGATCTAATCGAGTCTCTGTTTGCCCTAGCCTAGAAGTTTAAGAGTGCATTTTACTCGCCCTTCCACGCGCTTTATGATGCCGCCTAGCCCAGTACGCTATTTGAAATAGGAGCGACGTAAGTTTAACAAATGTGATAGAATTACGCTGAATTCTTATATTATCCGTAATATAAAATGATCTAATCTGTTCTCTGTTTGCCTTATCCTAGAAGTTTAATAGTACATCTTACTCGCCATTTCATGCGCTTTGAGATGCCGCTTAGCCCAATACGCTATCTGAAATAGGAGCGACGTAATTTGAACAAATGTGATAGAATTACGCTTAATTCTTATATTAACCGTAATATAAAATGATCTAATCGGGTCTCTCTTTGCATTACCCTAGGAGTTTAATACTGCATTTTACTCGCCACAGGAAGTTTAATAGTGCATTTTACTAGCCATTTCATGCGCTTTGAGATGCCGCTCAGCCCAATACGCTATCTGAAATAGGAGCGACGTAAATTTAACAAATGTGATAGAATTTCGTAGAATTCTTAAATTAACCATAATATACAATGATCTAAACGGGTCTCTGTTCGCCCTAGCCTAGAAGTTTAATAGTGCATTTTACTCGCCCTTTCAGGCGCTTTAAGATGCCGCCTAGCCCAGTACGCTATCTGAAATAGGAGCGACGTATGTTTAACAAATGTGATAGAATTACGCTGAATTCTTATATTAACCGTAATATAAAATGATCTAATCGTGTCCCTGTTTGCCTTACCCTATAAGTTTAATAGTGCATTTTACTCGCCATTCCACGCGCTTTAAGCTGCCGCCTAGCTGAGTGCGCTATCTGAAATAGGAACGACGTAAATTGAACAAATGTGATAGAATTTTGCTGAATTCTTAAATTAACCATAATATAAAATGATCTAATCGGGTCTCTGTTTGCCCTACCCTAGTAGTTTAATAGTGGATTTTGTTCGCCATTTCATGCGCTTTGAGATGCCGCTTAGCCCAATACGCTATCTGAAATAGGAGCGACGTAAATTGAACAAATGTGATAGAATTTCCCTGAATTCTTATATTAACCCAAATATAAAATGATCTAATCGGGTCTCTGATTGCCCTATCATCGAAGTTTAATAGTGCATTTCACTTGCCATTCCACGCGCTTTAAGATGCCGCCTAGCCCAGCACGCTATCTGAAATAGGAGCGACGTAAATTGAACAAATGTGATAGAATTTTGCTGAATTCTTAAATTAACCGGAATATAAAATGATCTAATCGGGTCTCTGTTCGCCCTAGCCGAGAAGTTTAATAGTGCATTATATTCGACATTTCATGCGCTTTGAGATGCAGCTTAGCCCAATACGCTATCTGAAATAGGAGCGACGTAAATTGAACAAATGTGATAGGATTTCGCTGAATTCTTATATTAACCAAAATATAAAATGATCTAATCGGGTCTCTGATTGCCCTATCATAGAAGGCTAATAGTGCATTTTACTCGCTTTTCCACGCGCTTTAAGATGCCGGCTAGCCCAGTAGGCTATCTGAAATAGGAGTGACGTAAATTGAACAAATGTGATAGAATTACGCTTAATTCTTATATTAACCGTAATATAAAATGATCTAATCGGGTCTCTCTTTCCCTTACCCTAGAAGTTTAATAGTGCACTTCACTCGTCATTTCATGCGCTTTGAGATGCCGCTTAGCCCAATACGCTATCTGAAATAGGATCGACGTAGGTTGAACAAATGTGATAGAATTACGCTGTATTCTTATATTAACCGTAATATAAAATGATCTAATCGGGTCTCTGTTTGCTTTACCCTAGAAGTTTGATAGTGCATTTTACTCGTCATTTCATGCGCTTTGAGATTCCGCTTAGCCCAATACGCTATCTGAAATAGGAGCGACGTAAATTGAACAAATGTGATAGAATTTCCCTGAATTCTTATATTAACCAAATTATAAAATAATCTAATCGGGTCTCTGATTGCCCTATCATAGAAGTTTAATAGTGCATTTTACTCGGCATTCCACGCGCTTTAAGATGCCGCCCAGCCCAGTACGCTATCTGAAATAGGAACGACGTAAATTTAAGAAATGTGATAGAATTTTGCTGAATTCTTAAATTAACCATAATATAAAATGATCTAATCGGGTCTCTGTTTGCCCTACCCTAGAAGTTTAACAGTGCATTTTACTCGCCATTTCATGCGCTTTGAGATGTCGCTTAGCCCAATACGCTATCTGAAACAGGAGCGACGTAAATTGAACAAATGTGATAGATTTTCCCTGAATTCATATATTAACCTTAATGTAAAATGATCTAATCGGGTCTCTGTTCGCCCTACCATAGAAGTCTAATAGTGCATTTCACTGATCATTTCATGCGCTTTGAGATGCCGCTTAGCCCATTACGCTATCTGAAATAGGAGCGACGTAAATTGAACAAATGTGATACAATTTCGCTGAATTCTTATATTAACCAAAATATAAAATGATCTAATCAGGTCTCTGATTGCCCTATCATAGAAGTTTAATAGTGCATTTTACTCGCCATTCCACGCGCTTTAAGATGCCGCCTAGCCCAGTACGCCATCTGAAATAGGAGTGATGTAAATTGAACAAATGTGATATAATTTCGCTGAAATCTTTTATTAACCGTAATGTAAAATGATTTAATCAGCTCTCTGTTCGCCCTAGCCTCGAAGTTTAATAGTGCATTTTATTCGACATTTCATGCGCTTTGAGATTCCGCTTAGCGCAATACGCTATCTGAAATAGGAGCGACGTAAATTGAACAAATGTGATAGAATTTCGCTGAATTCTTATATTAACCAAAATATAAAATGATCTAATCGGGTCTCTGTTTGCCCTACCCTAGAAGTTTATTAGTGCATTTTACTCCCCATTTCATGCGCTTCGAGATGCCGCTTAGCCCAATACGCTATCTGAAATAGGAGCGACGTAAATTGAACAAATGTGATAGAATTTCGCCGAATTCTTATATTACCCAAAATATAAAATGATCTAATCGGGTCTCTGTTCGCCTTACCCTAGAAGTTTAATAGTGCATTTTACTCGCCATTCCACGCGCTTTAAGATGCCGCTTAGCCCAATACGCTATCTAAAATAGGAGCGACGTAAATTGAACAAAAGTGATAGAATTTTGCTGAATTCTTAAATTAACCATAATATAAAATGATCTAATCGGGTCTCTGTTTGCCCTACCCTAGAAGTTTAATAGTGCATTTTACTCGCCATTTCATGCGCTTTGAGATGCCGCTTAGCCCAATACGCTATCTGAAATGGGAGCGACGTAAGCTGAACAAATGTGATAGAATTTCGCTGAATTCTTTTATTAACCATAATGTAAAATGATCTAATCGGGTCTCTGTTCGCCCTAGCCTAGAAGTTTAATAGTGCATTTTATTCGCCATTTCATGCGCTATAAGATGCCGCTTAGCCGAATACGCTTTCTGAAATAGTAGCGACGTAAATTGAACAAATGTGATAGAATTTCGCAAAATTCTTATATTAACCAAAATATAAAATGATCTAATCGGGTCTCTGATTGCCGTATCATAGAAGTTTAATAGTGCATTTTACTCGCCATTCCACGCGCTTTAAGATGCCGTCTAGCCCAGTACGCTATCTGAAATAGGAGCGACGTAAATTGAACAAATGTGATAGAATTTTGCTGAATCCTTAAATTAACCATAATATAAAATGATCTAATCGGGTCTCTGTTTGCCCTACCCAAGAAATTTAATAGTGCATTTTACTCGCCATTTCATGCGCTTTGAGATGCCGCTAATCCCAATACGCTATCTGAAATGGGAGCGACGTAAATTGAAAAAATGTGATAGAATTTCCCTAAATTGTTATATTAACCTTAATGTAAAATTTTCTAATCGGGTCTCTGTTCGCCCTACCATAGAAGTCTAATAGTGCATTTCACTCGTCATTTCATGCGCTTTGAGATGCCGCTTAGCCCATTACGCTATCTGAAATAGGAGCGACGTAAATTGAACAAGTGTGATAGAATTTCGCTGAATTCTTATATTAAGCAAAATATAAAATGATCTAATCGGGTCTCTGATTGCCGTATCATAGAAGTTTAATAGTGCATTTTACTCGCCATTCCACGCGCTTTAAGATGCCGCCTAGCCCAGTACGCTATCTGAAATAGTAGCGACGTAAATTGAACAAATGTGATAGAATTACGCTGAATTCTTATATTAACCGTAATATAACATGTTCTAATCGGGTCTCTGTTTGCCTTACCCTAGAAGTTTAATAGTGCATTTCACTCGCCATTTCATGCGCTTTGAGATGCCGCTTAGCCCATTGCGCCATATGAAATAGGAGCGACGTAAATTGAAGAAATGTGATAGAATTTCGCTGAATTCTTATATTAATCTTAATGAAAAATGATCTAATCGGGTCTCTGTTCGCCCTACCCTAGAAGTTTAATAGTGCATTTTACTCGCCATTCCACGCACTTTAAGATGCCGCTTAGCCCAATACGCTATCTGAAATAGGAGCGACGTAAATTGAACAAATGTGATAGAATTTCGCTGAATTCTTATATTAACCAAAATATAAAATGATCTAATCGGGTCTCGCATTGCCCTATCATAGAAGTTTAATAGTGCATTTTACTTGCCATTCCAGGCGCTTTAAGATGCCGCCTAGCCCAGTCCGCTATCTGAAATAGGAGCGACGTAAGTTGAACGAATGTGATAGAATTACGCTGAATTCTTAAATTAACCATAATATAAAATGATCTAATCGGGTCTCTGTTTGCCCTACCCTAGAAGTGTAATAGTGCATTTTACTCGCCATTCCTTGCGCTTTGAGGTGCCGCTTAGCCCAATACGCTATCTGAAATAGGAGCGACGTAAATTGAACAAATGTGATAGAATTTCCCTGAATTCTTATATTAACCTTAATGTAAAATGATCTAACCGGGTCTCTGGTCGCCCTACCCTAGAAGTTTAACAGTGCATTTCCCTCGTCATTTCATGCGCTTTGAGATGCCGCTTAGCCCAATACGCTATCTGAAATAGGAGCGACGTAAATTGAACAAATGTGATAGAATTTCGCTGAATTCTTATAATAACCAAAATATAAAATGATCTAATCGGGTCTCTGATTGCCCTATCATAGAAGTTTAGTGGAGCATTTCACTCGCCCTTCCACGCGCTTTAAGATGCCGCCTAGCACAGTACGCTATCTGAAATAGGAGCGACGTAAGTTGAACGAATGTGATAGAATTACGCTGAATTCTTAAATTAACCATAATATAAAATGATCTAATCGGGTCTCTGTTTGCCCTATCCTAGAAGTGTAATAGTGCATTTTACTCGCCATTCCTTGCGCTTTGAGATGCCGCTTAGCCCAGCACGCTATCTGAAATATCAACGACGTAAATTGAACAAATGTGATTGAATGTCGCTGAATTCTTATATTAACCTTAATGTAAAATGATCTAATCGGGTCTCTGTTCGCCCTACCCTAGAAGTTTAATAGTGCATTTCACTCGTCATTTCATGCGCTTTGAGATGCCGCTTAGTCCAATAAGCTATCTGAAATAGGAGCGACGTAAATTGACCAATGTGATAGAATTTCGCTGAATTCTTGTATTAAGCAAAATATAAAATGATCTAATCGGGTCTCTGACTGCCGTATCATAGAAGTTTAATAGTGCATTTCACTCGCCATTCCACGCGCTTTAAGATGCCGCCTAGCCCAGTACGCTATCTGAAATACGAACGACGTAAATTGAACAAATGTGATTGAATTTCGCTGAATTCTTATATTACCCAAAATATAAAATGATCTAACCGGGTCTCTGTTCGCCTTACCCTAGAAGTTTTATAGTGCATTTTACTCGCCATTCCACGCGCTTTAAGATGCCGCTTAGCCCAATACGCTATCTGAAATAGGAACGACGTAAATCGAACAAATGTGATAGAATTTTGCTGAATTCTTAAATTAACCATAGTATAAAATGATCTAATCGGGTCTCTGATTGCCCTATCATAGAAGTTTAATAGTGCATTTCACTCGCCATTCCGCGCGCTTTAACATGCCGCCTAGCCCATTACGGTATCTGAAATAGGAACGACGTAAATTGAACAAATGTGATAGAATTTTGCTGAATTCTTAAATTGACCATAATATAAAATGATCTAATCAGGTTTCTGTTTGCCCTACCCTAGAAGTTTAACAGTGCATTTTACTCGCCATTTCATGCGCTTTGAGATGCCGCTTAGCCCAATACGCTATCTGAAATAGGAGCGACGTAAATTGAACAAATGTGATAGAATTTCGGTGAATTATTAAATTAACCATAATATAAAATGATCTAATCGGGTCTCTGTTTGCCTTACCCTAGAAGTGTAATAGTGCATTTTACTCGCCATTTCTTGCGCTTTGAGATGCCGCTTAGCCCTATACGCTATCTGAAATAGGAGCGACGTAAATTGAACAAATGTGATAGAATTTCGCTGAATTCTTAAATTAACCATAATATAAACAGATCTAATCGGGTCTCTGTTTGCCCTACCCTAGAAGTTTATTAGTGCATTTTACTCGCCATTTCTTCCGCTTTGAGATGCCGCTTATCCCAATACGCTATTTGAAATATGAGCGACGTAAATTGCACAAATGTGATAGAATTTCGCTGAATTCTTATATTAATCTTAATGAAAAATGATCTAATCAGGTCTCTGTTCGCCCTACCCTAGAAGTTTAATAGTGCATTTTACTTGCCATTCCACGCGCTTTTAGATGCCGCTTAGCCCAATACGCTATCTGAAATAGGAGCGACGTAAATTGAACAAATGTGATAGAATTTCGCTGAATTCTTATATTAAACAAAATATAAAATGATCTAATCGGGTCTCGGATTGCCCTATCATAGAAGTTTAATAGTGCATTTTACTTGCCATTCCACGCGCTTTAAGATGCCGCTTAGCCCAATACGCTATATGAAATAGGAGCGACGTAAATTGAACAAATGTGATAGAATTTCGCTGAATTCTTATAATAACCAAAATATAAAATGATCTAATCGGGTCTCTGATTGCCCTATCATAGAAGTTTAGTGGAGCATTTCACTCGCCCTTCCACGTGCTTTAAGATGCCGCCTAGCACAGTACGCTATCTGAAATAGGAGCGACGTAAGTTGAACGAATGTGATAGAATTTCGCTGAAATCTTTTATTAACCGTAATGTAAAATGATTTAATCAGCTCTCTGTTCGCCCTAGCCTAGAAGTTTAATAGTGCATTTTATTCGACATTTCATGCGCTTTGAGATTCCGCTTAGCCCAATACGCTATCTGAAACAGGAGCGACGTAAATTGGACAAATGTGATAGAATTTCCCTGAATTCTTATATTAACCTTAATGTAAAATGATCTAATCGGGACTCTGTTCGCCCTAACCTAGAAGTTTAATAGTGCATTTTATTCGCCGTTCCATGCGCTTTGAGATGCCGCTTAGCCCAATACGCTATCTGAAATAGGAGCGACGTAAGTTGTACAAATGTGATAGAATTACGCTGAATTCTTATATTAACCATAATATAAAATGATCTAATCGGGTCTCTGTTTGCCCTACCCTAGACGTTTAATAGTGCATTTCACTCGCCATTCCACGCGCTTTAAGATGCCGCTTAGCCGAATACGCTATCTGAAATAGGAGCGACGTTAATTGAACAAATGTGATAGAATTTCCCTGAATTCTTATATTAACCTTAATGCAAAATGATCTAATCGGGTCTCTGTTCGCCCCACCATAGAAGTCTAATAGTGCATTTCACTCGTCATTTCATGCGCTTTGAGATGCCGCTTTGCCCAATACGCTATCTGAAATAGGAGCGACGAAAATTGAACAAATGTGACAGAATTTCGCTGAATTCTTATATTAACCAAAATATAAAATGATCTAATCAGGTCTCTGATTGCCCTATCATAGAAGTTTAATAGTGCATTTTGCTCGCCATTCCACGCGCTTTAACATGCCGCCTAGCCCATTACGCTATCTGAAATAGGAACGACGTAAATTTAACAAATGTGACAGAATTTTGCTGAATTCTTAAATTAACCATAATATAAAATGATCTAATCGGGTCTCTGTTTGCCCTACCCTAGGAGTTTAACAGTGCATTTTATTCGCCATTTCATGCGCTTTGAGATGAAGCTTAGCCCACTACGCTATCTGAAACAGGAGCGACGTAAATTGAACAAATGTGATAGAATTTCCCTGAATTCTTATATTAACCTTAATGTAAAATGATCTAATCGGGTCTCTGTTCGCCCTACCATTGAAGTCTAATAGTGCATTTCACTCATCATTTCATGCGCTTTGAGATGCCGCTTAGCCCATTACGCTATCTGAAATAGGAGCGACGTAAATTGAACAAATGTGATACAATTTCGCTGAATTCTTATATTAACCAAAATATAAAATGATCTAATCAGGTCTCTGATTGCCCTATCATAGAAGTTTAATAGTGCATTTTACTCGCCATTCCACGCGCTTTAAGATGCCGCCTAGCCCAGTACGCTATCTGAAATAGGAGCGATGTAAATTGAACAAATGTGATATAATTACGCTGAAATCTTTTATTAACCGTAATGTAAAATGATTTAATCAGCTCTCTGTTCGCCCTAGCCTCGAAGTTTAATTGTGCATTTTATTCGACATTTCATGCGCTTTGAGATTCCGCTTAGCGCAATACGCTATCTGAAATAGGAGCGACGTAAATTGAACAAATGTGATAGAATTTCCCTGAATTCTTATATTAACCTTAATGTAAAATGATCTAATTGGGTTTCTGTTCGCCCTATCATAGAAGTTTAATAGTGCATTTCACTCGCCATTCCACGGGCTTTGAGATGCCGCTTAGCCCAATACGCTATCTGAAATAGGAGCGACGTAAGCTGAACAAATGTGATAGAATTTCGCTGAATTCTTTTATTAACCATAATGTAAAATGATCTAATCGGGTCTCTGATTGCCCTTTCATAGAAGTTTAATAGTGCATTTTACTCGCCATTCCGCGCGCTTTAAGATGCCGCCTAGCCCAATACGCTATCTGAAATAGGAGCGACGTAAATTGAGCAAATGTGATGGAATTTTGCTGAATTCTTAAATTAACCATAATTTAAAATGATCTGATCGGGTCTCTGTTTGCCCTACCCTAGAAGTTTAATAGTGCATTTTACTCGCCATTTCATGCGCTTTGAGATGCCGCTTATCCCAATACGCTATCTGAAATAGGAGCGACGCAAGCTGAACGAATGTGATATAATTTCGCTGAATTCTTTTATTAACCATAATGTAAAATGATCTAATCGGGTCTCTGATTGACCTTTCATAGAAGTTTAATAGTGCATTTTACTCGCCATTCCGCGCGCTTTAAGATGCCGCCTAGCCCAGTACGCTATCTGAAATAGGAGCGACGTAAATTGAACAAATGTGATAGAATTTCGCCGAATTCTTATATTACCCAAAATATAAAATGATCTAAACGGGTCTCTGTTCGCCTTACCCTAGAAGTTTAATAGTGCATTTTACTCGCCATTCCACGCGCTTTAAGATGCCGCTTAGCCCAATACGCTATCTGAAATAGGAGCGACGTAAATTGAACAAATGTGATAGAATTTTGTTGAATTCTTAAATTAACCATAATATAAAATGATCTAATCGGGTCTCTGTTTGCCCTACCCTAGAAGTTTAATAGTGCATTTCACTCGCCATTTCATGCGCTTTGAGATGCCGCTTAGCCCAATACGCTATCTGAAATGGGAGCGACGTAAGCTGAACAAATGTGATAGAATTTCGCTGAATTCTTTTATTAACCATAATGTAAAATGATCTAATCGGGTCTCTGTTCGCCCTAGCCTAGAAGTTTAATAGTGCATTTTATTCGCCATTTCATGCGCTTTGAGATGCCGCTTAGCCCAATACGCTTTCTGAAATAGTAGCAACGTAAATTGAACAAATGTGATAGAATTTCGCAGAATTCTTATATTAACC
>CAKAJE020002077.1:0-36190 GCA_916610135.2 Macropis europaea
ATATTAACATTAATGTAAAATGATCTAATCGGGTCTCTGTTCGCCCTGCCCTAGAAGTTTAATAGTGCATTTTACTCGCCATTTCTTGCGCTTTGAGATGCCGCTTAGCCCAATACGCTATCTGAAATAGGAGCGACGAAAATTGAACAAATGTGATAGGATTTCGCTGAATTCTTATATTAACCAAAATATAAATGATCTAACCGGGTCTCTGATTGCCCTACCCTAGAAGTTTAATAGTGCATTTTACTCGCCCTTTCGTGCGCTTTGAGATGCCGCTTAGCCTAATACGCTATCTGAAATAGGAGCGACGTAAATTGAACAAATGTGATAGAATTTCGCTGGATTCTTATATTAACCAAAATATAAAATGATATAATCGGGTCTCTGATTGCCCTATCATAGAAGTTTAATAGTGCATTTTACTCGCCATTCCACGCGCTTTAAGTTGCCGCCTAGCCCAGTATGCTATCTGATATAGGAGCGACGTAAATTGAACAAATGCGATAGAATTACGCTGAATTCTTATATTAACCAAAATATAAAATGATCTAATCGGATCTCTGATTGCCCTATCATAGAAGATTAATAGTGCATTTTACTCGCCATTCCACGCGCTTTAAGATGCCGCTTAGCCCAATACGCTATCTGAAATAGGAGCGACGCAAATTGAACAAATGTGATAGAATTTCGCTGAATTCTTATATTAACCAAAATATAAAATGATCTAATCGGGTCTCTGATTGCCCTATCATAGAAGATTAATAGTGCATTTTACTCGCCATTCCACGCGCTTTAAGATGCCGCCCAGCCCAGTATGCTATCTGAAATAGGAACGACGTAAATTGAACAAATGTGATAGAATTTTGCTGAATTCTTAAATTAACCATAATATCAAATGATCTAATCGGGTCTCTGATTGCCCTACCCTAGAAGTTTAATAGTGCATTTTACTCGTCATTTCATGCGCTTTGAGATGCCGCTTAGCCCAATTAGCTGTCTGAAATAGGAGCGACGTAAATTGAACAAATGTGATAGAAGTTCCCTGAATACTTACATTAACCTTAATGTAAAATGATCTAATCGGGTCTCTGTTCGCCCTGCACTAGAAGTTTAATAGTGCATTTTACTCGCCATTTCATGCGCTTTGAGATGCCGCTTAGCCCAATACGCTATCGGAAATAGGAGCGACGTAAAATGAACAAATGTGATAGGATTCCGCTGAATTCTTAAATTAACCATAATATAAAATGATCTAATCGGGTCTCTATGTGCCCAACCCTAGAAGCTTAATAGTGCATTTTACTCGCCCTTCCGTGCGCTGTGAGATGCCGCTTAGCCCAATACGCTATCTGAAATAGGAGCGACGTAAATTGAACAAATGTGATAGAATTTCGCTGAATTCTTAAATTAACCATAATATAAAATGATCTAATGGGGTCTCTGTTTGCCCTACCCTAGAAGTTTAATAGTGCATTTTACTCGCCATTCCACGCGGTTTAAGCTGCCGCCTAGCCCAGTACGCTATCTGAAATAGGAGCTACGTAACTTGAACAAATGTGACAGAATTACGCTGAATTCTTATATTAATCGTTATATAAAATGATCTAATCGGGTCTCTGTTTGCCTTATCCTAGAAGTTTAATAGTGGATTTTACTCGCCATTTCATGCGCTTTGAGATGCCGCCTAGCCCAATAAGCTATCTGAAATAGGAGCGATGTAACTTGAACAAATGTGATAGAATTTCGCTGAATTCTTTTATTTACCATAATGTTAAATGATCTAATCGGGTCTCTGTTCGCCCTAGCGTATAAGCTTAATAGTGCATTTTATTCGTCATTTCATGCGCTTTGAGTTGCCGCTTAGCCCAATACGCTATTTGAATTAGGAGCGATGTAAATTGAACAAATGTGATAGAATTTCGTTGAATTCTGTAATTAACCATAATATGAAATGACCTAATCCGGTCTCTGTTCGCCCTACCCAAGAAGTTTAATAGTGCATTTCTCTCGTCATTTCATACGCTTTGAGATGCCGCTTAGCCCAATACGCTATCTGAAATAGGAGCGACGTAAATTGAACAAATGTGATAGAATTTCCCTGAAATCTTATATTAAACAATACATAAAATGATCTAAACGGGACTCTGAATGCCCTACCATAGAAGTTTAGTAGTGCATTTTACTCGCCCTTCCACGCGCTTTAAGATGCCGCCTAGCCCAGTATGCTGTCTGAAATAGGAGCGACGTAAATTGAACAAATGTGATAGAAGTTCCCTGAATACTTATATTAACCTTAATGTAAAATGATCTAATCGGGTCTCTGTTCGCCCTGCCCTAGAAGTTTAATAGTGCATTTTACTCGCCATTTCTTGCGCTTTGAGATGCCGCTTAGCCCAATACGCTATCTGAAATAGGAGCGACGAAAATTGAACAAATGTGATAGGATTTCGCTGAATTCTTATATTAACCAAAATATAAAATGATCTAACCGGGTCTCTGATTGCCCTACCCTAGAAGTTTAATAGTGCATTTTACTCGCCCTTTCGTGCGCTTTGAGATGCCGCTTAGCCTAATACGCTATCTGAAATAGGAGCGACGTAAATTGAACAAATGTGATAGAATTTCGCTGGATTCTTATATTAACCAAAATATAAAATGATATAATCGGGTCTCTGATTGCCCTATCATAGAAGTTTAATAGTGCATTTTACTCGCCATTCCACGCGCTTTAAGTTGCCGCCTAGCCCAGTATGCTATCTGATATAGGAGCGACGTAAATTGAACAAATGCGATAGAATTACGCTGAATTCTTATATTAACCAAAATATAAAATGATCTAATCGGATCTCTGATTGCCCTATCATAGAAGATTAATAGTGCATTTTACTCGCCATTCCACGCGCTTTAAGATGCCGCCTAGCCCAGTATGCTATCTGAAATAGGAGCGACGTAAATTGAACAAATGTGATAGAATTTCGCTGAATTCTTATATTAACCAAAATATAAAATGATCTAATCGGGTCTCTGATTGCCCTACCCTAGAAGTTTAATAGTGTATTTTACTCCCCATTTCATGCGCTTTGAGATGCCGCTTAGCCCAATACGCTATCTGAAATAGGAGCGACGTAAATTAAACAAATGTGATAGAATTTCGCTGAATTCTTATATTAACCAAAATATAAAATGATCTAACCGGGTCTCTGATTGCCCAATCATAGAAGTTTAATAGTACATTTTACTCGCCACTCCACGCGCTTTAAGATGCCGCCTATCCGAGTACGCTATCTGAAATAGGAGGGACGTAAATTGAACAAATGTGTTAGAATTTTGCTGAATACATAAATTAACCATAATATAAAATGATATAATCGGGTCTCTGATTGCCCTACCCTAGAAGTTTAGTAGTGCATTTTCCTCGCCATTTCATGCGCCTTGAGATGCCGCTTATCCCAATACGCTATCTGAAATAGGAGCGACGTAAATTGAACAAATGTGATAGAATTTCGCTGAATTCTTATATTAACCAAAATATAAAATGATCTAAGCGGGTCTCTGATTGCCCTATCATAGAAGCTTAATAGTGCATTTTACTCGCCATTCCACGCGCTTTAAGTTGCCGCCTAGCCCAGTATGCTATCTGAAATAGGAGCTACGTAAGTTGAACAAATGTCACAGAATTACGCTGAATTCTTATATTAACCGTAATATAACATGATCTAATCGGGTCTCTGTTTGCCTTATCCTAGAAGTTTAATAGTGCATTTTACTCGCCATTTCTTGCGCTTTGAGATGCCGCTTAGCCCAATACGCTATCTGAAATAGGAGCGACGAAAATTGAACAAATGTGATAGGATTTCGCTGAATTCTTATATTAACCAAAATATAAAATGACCTAATCGGGTCTCTGTTTGCCCTACCCTAGAAGTTTAATAGAGCATTTGACTCGCCATCTCATACGCTTTGAGATGCCGCCTAGCCCAGTACGCTATCTGAAATAGGAGGGACGTAAATTGAACAAATGTGATAGAATTTCGCTGAATTCTTTTATTTACCATAATGTTAAATGATCTAATCGGGTCTCTGTTCGCCCTAGCGTACAAGCTTAATAGTGCATTTTATTCGTCATTTCATGCGCTTTGAGATGCCGCTTAGCCCAATAGCTATCTGAAATAGGAGCGACGTAAATTGAACAAATGTGATAGAATTTGCCTGAAATCTTATATTAACCGTAATATAAAATGATCTAATCGGGTCTCTGTTTGCATTACCCGAGAAGTTTAATAGTGCATTTTACTCGCCATTCCACGCGCTTTAAGATGCCGCCTATCCGAGTACGCTTTCTGAAATAAGAGCGACGTAAGTTGAACAAATGTGATAGAATAACGCTGAATTCTTATATTAACCGTAATATAAAATGGTCTAATCGGGTCTCCGTTTGCCTTATCCTAGAAGTTTAATAGTGCATTTTACTCGCCATTCCACGCGCTTTAAGATGCCGCGTCGCCCAGTACGGTATCTGAAATAGGAGCGACGTAAAATGAACAAATGTGATAGGATTTCGCTGAATTCTTAAATTAAACATAATATAAAATGATCTAATCGGGTCTCTATGTGCCCAGCCCTAGAAGCTTAATAGTTCATTTTACTCGCCATTTCTTGCGCTTTGAGATGCCGCTTAGCCCAATACGCTATCTGAAATAGGAGCGACGTAAATTGAACAAATGTGATAGAATTTCCCTGAAATGTTATAGTAAACAAAATATAAAATGATCTATTCGGAACTCTGATTGCCCTATCATAGAAGTATAGTAGTGCATTTTACTCGCCGTTCCACGCGCTTTAAGATGCCGCCTAGCGCAGTACGCTATCTGAAATAGGAGCGACGTTAGTTGAACGAATGTGATAGAATTACGCTGAATTCTTATATTAACCGTAATATAAAATGATCTATTCGGGTCTCTGTTCGCCCTACCCTAGAAGTTTAATAGTGCATTTCACTCGCCATTCCATGCGCTTTGAGATGCCGCTTAGCCCAATACGCTATCTGAAATAGGAGCGACGTAAATTGAACAAATGTGATAGAATTTCGCTGGATTCTTATATTAACCAAAATATAAAATGATCTAATCGGGTGTCTGATTGCCCTACCCTAGAAGTTTAATAGTGCATTTTACTCGCCATTCCACGCGCTTTAGGATGCCGCCTATCAGAGTACGCTATCTGAAATAGGAGCGACGTAAGTTGAACAAATGTGATAGAATAACGCTGAATTCTTATATTAACCGTAATATAAAATGGTCTAATCGGGTCTCCGTTTGCCTTATCCTAGAAGTTTAATAGTGCATTTTACTCGCCATTTCAGGCGCATTGAGATGCCGCTTAGCCCAATACGCTATTTGAATTAGGAGCGATGTAAATTGAACAAATGTGATAGAATTTCGCTGAATTCTGTAATTAACCATAATATGAAATGACCTAATCCGGTCTCTGTTCGCCCTACCCAAGAAGTTTAATAGTGCATTTCTCTCGTCATTTCATACGCTTCGAGCTGCCGCTTAGCCCAATACGCTATCTGAAATAGGAGCGACGTAAATTGAACAAATGTGATAGAATTTCCCTGAAATCTTATATTAAACAATACATAAAATGATCTAAACGGGACTCTGAATGCCCTACCACAGAAGTTTAGTAGTGCATTTTACTCGCCCTTCCACGCGCTTTAAGATGCCGCCTAGCCCAGTATGCTGTCTGAAATAGGAGCGACGTAAATTGAACAAATGTGATAGAAGTTCCCTGAATACTTATATTAACCTTAATGTAAAATGATCTAATCGGGTCTCTGTGCGCCCTGCCCTAGAAGTTTAATAGTGCATTTTACTCGCCATTTCTTGCGCTTTGAGATGCCGCTTAGCCCAATACGCTATCTGAAATAGGAGCGACGAAAATTGAACAAATGTGATAGGATTTCGCTGAATTCTTATATTAACCAAAATATAAAATGATCTAACCGGGTCTCTGATTGCCCTACCCTAGAAGTTTAATAGTGCATTTTACTCGCCCTTCGTGCGCTTTGAGATGCCGCTTAGCCTAATACGCTATCTGAAATAGGAGCGACGTAAATTGAACAAATGTGATAGAATTTCGCTGGATTCTTATATTAACCAAATATAAAATGATATAATCGGGTCTCTGATTGCCCTATCATAGAAGTTTAATAGTGCATTTTACTCGCCATTCCACGCGCTTTAAGATGCCGCCTAGCCCAGTACGCTATCTGAAATAGGAGCTACGTAAGTTGAACGAATGTGACAGAATTACGCTGATTTCTTATATTAACCGTAATATAAAATGATCTAATCGGGTCTCTGTTTGCCTTATCCTAGAAGTTTAATAGTGCATTTTACTCGCCATTTCATGCGCTTTGAGATGCCTCTTAGCCCAATACGCTATCTGAAATAGGAGCGACGTAAATTGAACAAATGTGATAGAACTTCGCTGAATTCTTATATTAACCGTAATATAAAATGATCTGATCGGTTCTCCGTTTGCCTTATGCTAGAAGTTTAATAGTGCACTTTACTCGCCATTCCACGCGCTTTAAGTTGCCGCCTAGCCCAGTACGCTATCTGAAATAGGAGCTACGTAAGTTGAACAAATGTCACAGAATTACGCTGAATTCTTATATTAACCGTAATATAAAATGATGTAATGGGGTCTCTGTTTGCCCTACCCTAGAAGTGTAATAGTGCATTTTACTCGCCATTTCTTGCGCTTTGAGATGCCGCTTAGCACAAGTCGCTATCTGAAATAGGAGCGATGTAAATTGAACAAATGTGATAGAATTACGCTGCATTCTTATATTAACCAAAATATAAAATGATCTAATGGGGTCTCTGATTGCCCTACCCCAGAAGTTTAATAGTGCATTTTACTCGCCATTTCATGCGCTTTGAGATGCCGCTTAGCCCAATAAGCTATCTGAAATAGGAGCGACGTAAATTGAACAAACGTGATAGAATTTCGCTGAATTCTTATATTAACCGTAATATAAAATGTTCTTATCGGGTCTCTGATTGCCCCACCCTAGAAGTTTAATAGTGCATTTTACTCGCCCTTTCGTGCGCTTTGAGACGCCGCTTAGCCCAATACGCTATCTGAAATAGGAGCGACGTAAATTGAACAAATGTGATAGAATTTCGCTGGATTCTTATATTAACCAAAATATAAAATGAACTAATCGGGTCTCTGATTGCCCTATCATAGAAGTTTAATTGTGCATTTTACTCGCCATTCCACGCGGTTTAAGTTGCCGCCTAGCCCAGTACGCTATCTGAAATAGGAGCTACGTAACTTGAACAAATGTGACAGAATTACGCTGAATTCTTATATTAACCGTAATATAAAATGATCTAATCGGGTCTCTGTTTGCCTTATCCTAGAAGTTTAATAGTGCATTTTACTCGCCATTTCATGCGGTTTGAGATGCCGCTTAGCCCAATAAGCTATCTGCAATAGGAGCGATGTAACTTGAACAAATGTGATAGAATTTCGCTGAATTCTTAAATTAACCATAATATGAAATGACCTAATCGGGTCTCTGTTTGCCCTACCCTAGAAGTTTAATAGAGCATTTTACTCGTCATTTCATGCGCTTTGAGATGCCGCCTAGCCCAGTACGCTATCTGAAATAGGAGCGACGTAAATTGAACAAATGTGATAGAATTTCGCTGAATTCTTTTATTTACCATAATGTTAAATGATCTAATCGGGTCTCTGTTCGCCCTAGCGTAGAAGCTTAATAGTGCATTTTATTCGTCATTTCATGCGCTTTGAGATGCCGCTTAGCCCAATACGCTATCTGAAATAGGAGCGACGCAAATTGAACAAATGCGATAGAATATCGCTGAATTCTTATATTAACCATAATATAAAATGATGTAATCGGGTCTCTGTTCGCCCTACCCAAGAAGTTTAATAGTGCATTTCTCTCGTCATGTCATGCGCTTTGAGATGCCGCTTAGCCCAATAGCTATCTGGAATAGGAGCGACGTAAATTGAACAAATGTGATAGAACTTCGCTGAATTCTTATATTAACCGTAATATAAAATGTTCTTATCGGGTCTCTGATTGCCCCACCCTAGAAGTTCAATAGTGCATATTACTCGCCCTTTCGTGCGCTTTGAGATGCCGCTTAGCCCAATAGCTATCTGAAATAGGAGCGACGTAAATTGAACAAATGTGATAGAATTTCCCTGAAATCTTATATTAACCGTAATATAAAATGATCTAATCGGGTCTCTGTTTGCATTACCCTAGAAGTTTAATAGCGCATTTTACTCGCCATTCCACGCGCTTTAGGATGCCGCCTATCAGAGTACGCTATCTGAAATAGGAGCGACGTCAGTTGAACAAATGTGATAGAATAACGCTGAATTCTTATATTAACCGTAATATAAAATGGTCTAATCGGGTCTCCGTTTGCCTTATCCTAGAAGTTTAATAGTGCATTTTACTCGCCATTTCATGCGCATTGAGATGCCGCTTAGCCCAATACGCTATTTGAAATAGGAGCGATGTAAATGGAACAAATGTGATAGAATTTCGCTGAATTCTGTAATTAACCATAATATGAAATGACCTAATCGGGTCTCTGTTCGCCCTACCCAAGAAGTTTAATAGTGCATTTCTCTCGTCATTTCATACGCTTTGAGATGTCGCTTAGCCCAATACGCTATCTGTAATACGAGCGACGTAAATTGAACAAATGTGATAGAATTTCCCTGAAATCTTATATTAAACAATACATAAAATGATCTAAACGGGACTCTGATTGCCTTACCATAGAAGTTTAGTAGTGCATTTTACTCGCCCTTCCACGCGCTTTAAGATGCCGCTAGCCCAGTACACTATCTGAAATAGGAGCGACGCATGTTGAACAAATGTGATAGAATTACGCTGAATTCTTATATTAACCGTAATATAAAATGATCTAATCGGGTCTCTGTTTGCCCTATCATAGAAGTTTAATAGTGCACTTTACTCGCCATTCCACGTGCTTTAAGATGCCGCCTAGCCCAGTATGCTATCTGAAATAGGAACGACGTAAATTGAACAAATGTGATAGAATTTTGCTGAATTCTTAAATTAACCATAATATAAAATGATCTAATCTGGTCTCTGATTGCCCTACCCTAGAAGTTTAATAGTGCATTTTACGAGCCATTTCTTGCGCTTTGAGATGCAGCTTAGCCAATACGCTATCCGAAATAGGAGCGACGTAAATTGAACAAATGTGATAGAATTTCGCTGAATTCTTATATTAACCAAAATATAAAATGATCTAATCGGGTCTCTGATTGCCCTATCATAGATGTTTAAGAGTGCATTTTACTCGCCATTCCACGCGCTTTGAGATGCCGCCTAGCCCAGTACGCTATCTGAAACAGGAGCGACGTAAGTTGAACAAATGTGATAGAATTACGCTGAATTCTTATATTAACCGTAATATAAAATGGTCTAATCGGCTCTCCGTTTGCCTTATCCTAGATGTTTATTAGTGCATTTTACTCGTCATTCCATGCGCTTTGAGATGCCGCTTAGCCCAATACGCTATCTGAAATAGGAGCGATGTAAATTGAACAAATGTGATAGAATTTTGCGGAATTCTTAATTAACCATAATATAAAATGATGTAATCGGGTCTCTGTTCGCCCTACCCTACAAGTTTAATAGTACATTTCTCTCGTCATTTCATGCGCTTTGAGATGCCGCTTAGCCCAATAGCTATCTGAAATAGGAGCGACGTAAATTGAACAATTGTGATAGAATTTCGCTGAATTCTTATCTTAACCTTCATGTAAAGTGATCTAATCGGGTCTCTGATTGCCCTACCCTAGAAGTTTAATAGTGCATTTTACTCGCCCTTTCGTGCGCTTTGAGATGCCGCTTAGCCCAATTCGCTATCAGAAATAGGAGCGAGGTAAATTGAACAAATGTGATAGAATTTCGCTGAATTCTTATATTAACCGTAATATAAAATGATCTAATCGGGTCTCTGTTTGCCTTACCCTAGAAGTTTAATAGTGCATTTTACTCGCCATTTCATGCGCTTTGAGATGCCGCTTAGCCCAATATGCTATCTGATATAGGAGCAACGTAAATTGAACAAATGTGATAGAATTACGCTGAATTCTTATATTAACCAAAATATAAAATGATCTAATCGGGTCTCTGATTGCCCTATCATAGAAGATTAATAGTGCACTTTACTCGCCATTCCACGCGCTTCAAGATGCCGCCTAGCCCAGTATGCTATCTGAAATAGGAACGACGTAAATTGAACAAATGTGATAGAATTTTGCTGAATTCTTAAATTAACCATAATATAAAATGATCTAATCGGGTCTCTATGTGCCCAACCCTAGAAGCTTCAGAGTGCATTTTACTCGCCATTTCCTGCGCTTTGAGATGCCGCTTAGCCCAATACGCTATCTGAAATAGACGTAAATTGAACAAATGTGATAGAAGTTCCCTGAAATGTTATAGTAAACAAAATATAAAATGATCTATTCGGAACTCTGAGTGCCCTATCATAGAAGTTTAGTGGTGCATTTTACTCGCCCTTCCACGCGCTTTAAGATGCCGCCTAGCGCAGTACGCTATCTGAAATAGGAGCGACGTTAGTTGAACAAATGTGATAGAATTACGCTGAATTCTTATATTAACCGTAATATAAAATGATCTAATCGGGTCTCTGTTTGCATTACCATAGAAGTTTAATAGTGCATTTTACTCGCCATTTCATGCGCTTTGAGATGCCGCTCAGCCCAATACGGTATCTGCAATAGGATCGACGTAAATTGAACAAATGAGATAGAATTTCGCTGAATTCTTAAATTAACCATAATATAAAGTGATCTAAACTGGTCTCTGTTTGCCCCACCCTAGAAGTTTAATAGTGCATTTTACTCGCCATTTCTTGCGCTTTGAGATGCCGCTTAGCCCAATACGCTATCTGAAATAGGAGCAACGTAAATTGAACAAATGTGATAGAATTTCGCTGAATTCTTATATTAACCTTAATGTAAAATGATCTAATCGGGTCTTTGTTCGCCCTACCCAAGAAGTTTAATAGTGCATTTCACTCGTCATTTCATGCGCTTTGAGTTGCCGCTTAGCCCAATAAGCTATCTGAAATAGGAGCGACGTAAATTGAACAAATGTGATAGAACTTCGCTGAATTCTTATATTAACCGTAATATAAAATGTTCTTATCGGGTCTCTGATTGCCCCACCCTAGAAGTTTAATAGTGCATATTACTCGCCCTTTCGTGCGCTTTGAGATGCCGCTTAGCCCAATAGCTATCTGAAATAGGAGCGACGTAAATTGAACAAATGTGATAGAATTTCCCTGAAATCTTATATTAACCGTAATATAAAATGATCTAATCGGGTCTCTGTTTGCATTACCCTAGAAGTTTAATAGCGCATTTTACTCGCCATTCCACGCGCTTTAGGATGCCGCCTATCAGAGTACGCTATCTGAAATAGGAGCGACGTCAGTTGAACAAATGTGATAGAATAACGCTGAATT
Organism: Macropis europaea; assembly: GCA_916610135.2. Classification (NCBI taxonomy): domain Eukaryota; kingdom Metazoa; phylum Arthropoda; class Insecta; order Hymenoptera; family Melittidae; genus Macropis; species Macropis europaea. Next base: position 11,598 of record CAKAJE020002077.1, read on the forward strand.
CTTATATTAACCGTAATATGAAATGGTCTAATCGGGTCTCCGTTTGCCTTATCCTAGAAGTTTAATAGTGCATTTTACTCGCCATTTCATGCGCATTGAGATGCCGCTTAGCCCAATACGCTATTTGAAATAGGAGCGATGTAAATGGAACAAATGTGATAGAATTTCGCTGAATTCTGTAATTAACCATAATATGAAATGACCTAATCGGGTCTCTGTTCGCCCTACCCAAGAAGTTTAATAGTGCATTTCTCTCGTCATTTCATACGCTTTGAGATGTCGCTTAGCCCAATACGCTATCTGTAATACGAGCGACGTAAATTGAACAAATGTGATAGAATTTCCCTGAAATCTTATATTAAACAATACATAAAATGATCTAAACGGGACTCTGATTGCCTTACCATAGAAGTTTAGTAGTGCATTTTACTCGCCCTTCCACGCGCTTTAAGATGCCGCCTAGCCCAGTACACTATCTGAAATAGGAGCGACGCATGTTGAACAAATGTGATAGAATTACGCTGAATTCTTATATTAACCGTAATATAAAATGATCTAATCGGGTCTCTGTTTGCCCTATCATAGAAGTTTAATAGTGCATTTTACTCGCCATTCCACGTGCTTTAAGATGCCGCCTAGCCCAGTATGCTATCTGAAATAGGAACGACGTAAATTGAACAAATGTGATAGAATTTTGCTGAATTCTTAAATTAACCATAATATAAAATGATCTAATCTGGTCTCTGATTGCCCTACCCTAGAAGTTTAATAGTGCATTTTACGAGCCATTTCTTGCGCTTTGAGATGCAGCTTAGCCCAATACGCTATCCGAAATAGGAGCGACGTAAATTGAACAAATGTGATAGAATTTCGCTGAATTCTTATATTAACCAAAATATAAAATGATCTAATCGGGTCTCTGATTGCCCTATCATAGATGTTTAAGAGTGCATTTTACTCGCCATTCCACGCGCTTTGAGATGCCGCCTAGCCCAGTACGCTATCTGAAACAGGAGCGACGTAAGTTGAACAAATGTGATAGAATTACGCTGAATTCTTATATTAACCGTAATATAAAATGGTCTAATCGGCTCTCCGTTTGCCTTATCCTAGATGTTTATTAGTGCATTTTACTCGTCATTCCATGCGCTTTGAGATGCCGCTTAGCCCAATACGCTATCTGAAATAGCAGCGATGTAAATTGAACAAATGTGATAGAATTTTGCGGAATTCTTAAATTAACCATAATATAAAATGATGTAATCGGGTCTCTGTTCGCCCTACCCTACAAGTTTAATAGTACATTTCTCTCGTCATTTCATGCGCTTTGAGATGCCGCTTAGCCCAATAGCTATCTGAAATAGGAGCGACGTAAATTGAACAATTGTGATAGAATTTCGCTGAATTCTTATCTTAACCTTCATGTAAAGTGATCTAATCGGGTCTCTGATTGCCCTACCCTAGAAGTTTAATAGTGCATTTTACTCGCCCTTTCGTGCGCTTTGAGATGCCGCTTAGCCCAATTCGCTATCAGAAATAGGAGCGAGGTAAATTGAACAAATGTGATAGAATTTCGCTGAATTCTTATATTAACCGTAATATAAAATGATCTAATCGGGTCTCTGTTTGCCTTACCCTAGAAGTTTAATAGTGCATTTTACTCGCCATTTCATGCGCTTTGAGATGCCGCTTAGCCCAATATGCTATCTGATATAGGAGCAACGTAAATTGAACAAATGTGATAGAATTACGCTGAATTCTTATATTAACCAAAATATAAAATGATCTAATCGGGTCTCTGATTGCCCTATCATAGAAGATTAATAGTGCACTTTACTCGCCATTCCACGCGCTTCAAGATGCCGCCTAGCCCAGTATGCTATCTGAAATAGGAACGACGTAAATTGAACAAATGTGATAGAATTTTGCTGAATTCTTAAATTAACCATAATATAAAATGATCTAATCGGGTCTCTATGTGCCCAACCCTAGAAGCTTAATAGTGCATTTTACTCGCCATTTCCTGCGCTTTGAGATGCCGCTTAGCCCAATACGCTATCTGAAATAGACGTAAATTGAACAAATGTGATAGAAGTTCCCTGAAATGTTATAGTAAACAAAATATAAAATGATCTATTCGGAACTCTGAGTGCCCTATCATAGAAGTTTAGTAGTGCATTTTACTCGCCCTTCCACGCGCTTTAAGATGCCGCCTAGCGCAGTACGCTATCTGAAATAGGAGCGACGTTAGTTGAACAAATGTGATAGAATTACGCTGAATTCTTATATTAACCGTAATATAAAATGATCTAATCGGGTCTCTGTTTGCATTACCATAGAAGTTTAATAGTGCATTTTACTCGCCATTTCATGCGCTTTGAGATGCCGCTCAGCCCAATACGGTATCTGCAATAGGATCGACGTAAATTGAACAAATGAGATAGAATTTCGCTGAATTCTTAAATTAACCATAATATAAAGTGATCTAAACTGGTCTCTGTTTGCCCCACCCTAGAAGTTTAATAGTGCATTTTACTCGCCATTTCTTGCGCTTTGAGATGCCGCTTAGCCCAATACGCTATCTGAAATAGGAGCAACGTAAATTGAACAAATGTGATAGAATTTCGCTGAATTCTTATATTAACCTTAATGTAAAATGATCTAATCGGGTCTTTGTTCGCCCTACCCAAGAAGTTTAATAGTGCATTTCACTCGTCATTTCATGCGCTTTGAGTTGCCGCTTAGCCCAATAAGCTATCTGAAATAGGAGCGACGTAAATTGAACAAATGTGATAGAACTTCGCTGAATTCTTATATTAACCGTAATATAAAATGTTCTTATCGGGTCTCTGATTGCCCCACCCTAGAAGTTTAATAGTGCATTTCTCTCGTCATTTCATGCGCTTTGAGATGCCGCTTAGCCCAATAGCTATCTGAAATAGGAGCGACGTAAATTGAACAAATGTGATAGAATTTCGCTGAATTCTTATATTAACCAAAATATAAAATGATCTAATCGGGTCTCTGATTGCCCTACCCTAGAAGTTTAATAGTGCATTTTACTCGCCATTTCTTGCGCTTTGAGATGCCGCTTAGCCCAATACGCTATCTGAAATAGGAGCGACGCAAATTGAACAAATGCGATAGAATATCGCTGAATTCTTATATTAACCATAATATGAAATGATGTAATCGGGTCTCTCTTCGCCCTACCCAAGAAGTTTAATAGTGCATTTCTCTCGTCATGTCATGCGCTTTGAGATGCCGCTTAGCCCAATAGCTATCTGGAATAGGAGCGACGTAAATTGAACAAATGTGATAGAATTTCCCTGAAATCTTATATTAACCGTAATATAAAATGATCTAATCGGGTCTCTGTTTGCATTACCCTCGAAGTTTAATAGTGCATTTTACTCGCCTTTCCACGCGCTTTAAGATGCCGCCTATCCGAGTACGCTATCTGAAATAGGAGCGACGTAAGTTGAACAAATGTGATAGAATAACGCTGAATTCTTATATTAACAGTAATATAAAATGGTCTAATCGGGTCTCCATTTGCCTTATCCTAGAAGTTTAATAGTGCATTTTACTCGCCATTTCATGCGCATGGAGATGCCGCTTAGCCCAATACGCTATTTGAAATAGGAGCGATGTAAATTGAACAAATGTGATAGAATTTCGCTGAATCCTTAAATTAACCATAATATGAAATGACCTAATCGGGTCTCTGTTCGCCCTACCCAAGAAGTTTAATAGTGCATTTCTCTCATCATTTCATACGCTTTGAGATGCCGCTTAGCCCAATACGCTATCTGAAATAGGAGCGACGTAAATTGAACAAATGTGATAGAATTTCCCTGAAATCTTATATTAAACAATACATAAAATGATCTAAACGGGACTCTGATTGCCCTACCATAGAAGTTTAGTAGTGCATTTTACTCGCCTTTCCACGCGCTTTAAGATGCCGCCTAGCCCAGTACGCTATCTGGAATAGGAGCTACGTATGTTGAACAAATGTGATAGAATTACGCTGATTTCTTATATTAACCGTAATATAAAATGATCTAATTGGGTCTCTGTTTGCCTTACCCTAGAAGTTTAATAGTGCATTTTACTCGCCATTTCATGCGCTTTGAGATGCCGCTTAGCCCAATACGCTATCTGAAATAGGAGCGACGTAAATGAACAAATGTGATAGAATTACGCTGAATCCTTATATTAACCAAAATATAAAATGATCTAATCGGGTCTCTGATTGCCCTATTATAGAAGTTTAATAGTGCATTTTACTCGCCATTCCACGCGCTTTAAGATGCCGCCTAGCCCAATACGCTATCTGAAATAGGAGCGACGTAAAATGAACAAATGTGATAGGATTTCGCTGAATTCTTAAATTAACCATAATATAAAATGATCTAATCGGGTCTATATGTGCCCAACCCTAGAAGCTTAATAGTGCATTTTACTCGCCATTTCTTGCGCTTTGAGATGCCGCTTAGCCCAATACGCTATCTGAAATAGGAGCGACGTAAATTGAACAAATGTGATAGAATTTCCCTGAAATCTTATATTAAACAATACATAAAATGATCTAATCGGGTCTCTGTTTGCATTACCCTGGAAGTTTAATAGTGCATTTTACTCGCCTTTCCACGCGCTTTAAGATGCCGCCTATCCGAGTACGCTATCTGAAATAGGAGCGACGTAAGTTGAACAAATGTGATAGAATAACGCTGAATTCTTATATTAACCGTAATATAAAATGGTCTAATCGGATCTCCGTTTGCCTTATCCTAGAAGTTTATTAGTGCATTTTACTCGTCATTCCATGCGCTTTGAGATGCCGCTTAGCCCAATACGCTATCTGAAATAGGAGCGATGTAAATTGAACAAATGTGATAGAATTTTGCTGAATTCTTAAATTAACCATAATATAAAATGATGTAATCGGGTCTCTGTTCGCCCTACCCAAGAAGTTTAGTAGTGCATTTCTCTCGTCATTTCATGCGCTTTGAGATGCCGCTTAGCCCAATAGCTATCTGAAATAGGAGCGACGTAAATTGAACAAATGTGATAGAATTTCCCTGAAATCTTATATTAAAGAAAATATAAAATGTTCTAAACGGGACTCTGATTGCCCTATCATAGACGTTTAGTAGTGCATTTTACTCGCCCTTCCACGCGCTTTAAGATGGCGCATAGCCCAGTACACTATCTGAAATAGGAGCGACGTAAATTGAAAAAATGTGATAGAATTTCGCTGAATCCTTATATTAACCAAAATGTAAAATGATCTAATGGGGTCTCTGTTTGCCCTACCCTAGAAGTTTAATAGTGCATTTTACTCGCCATTTCTTGCGCTTTGAGATGCCGCTTAGCCCAATACGCTGTCTGAAATAGGAGCGACGTAAAATGAACAAATGTGATAGGATTTCGCTGAATTCTTAAATTAACCATAATATAAAATGATCTAATCGGGTCTATATGTGCCCAACCCTAGAAGCTTAATAGTGCATTCTACTCGCCATTTCTTGCGCTTTGAGATGCCGCTTAGCCCAATACGCTATCTGAAATAGGAGCGACGTAAATTGAAGAAATGTGATAGAATTTCCCTGAAATGTTATAGTAAACAAAATATAAAATGATCTATTCGGAACTCTGATTGCCCTATCATAGAAGTTTAGAAGTGCATTTTACTCGCCCTTCCACGCGCTTTAAGATGCCGCCTAGCCCAGTACACTATCTGAAATAGGAGCGACGTTAGTTGAACAAATGTGATAGAATTACGCTGAATTCTTATATTAACCGTAATATAAAATGATCTATTCGGGTGTCTGTTCGCCCTACCCTAGAAGTTTAATAGTGCATTTCACTCGCCATTCCATGCGCTTTGAGATGCCGCTTAGCCCAATACGCTATCTGAAATAAGAGCGACGTAAATTGAACAAATGTGATAGAATTTCGCTGAATTCTTATATTAACCTTAATGTAAAATGATCTAATCGGGTCTCTGTTCGCCCTGCCCTAGAAGTTTAATAGTGCATTTTACTCGCCATTTCATGCGCTTTGAGATGCCGCTTAGCCCAATACGCTATCTGAAATTGGAGCGACGTAAAATGAACAAATGTGATAAGATTTCACTGAATTCTTAAATTAACCATAATATAAAATGATCTAATCGGGAATCTATGTGCCCAACCCTAGAAGCTTAATAGTGCATTTTACTCGCCATTTCCTGCGCTTTGAGATGCCGCTTAGCCCAATACGCTATCTGAAATAGGAGCAACGTAAATTGAACAAATGTGATAGAATTTCGCTGAATTCTTATATTAACCTTAATGTAAAATGATCTAATCGGGTCTTTGTTCGCCCTACCCAAGAAGTTTAATAGTGCATTTCACTCGTCATTTCATGCGCTTTGAGTTGCCGCTTAGCCCAATAAGCTATCTGAAATAGGAGCGACGTAAATTGAACAAATGTGATAGAACTTCGCTGAATTCTTATATTAACCGTAATATAAAATGTTCTTATCGGGTCTCTGATTGCCCCACCCTAGAAGTTTAATAGTGCATTTTACTCGCCCTTTCGTGCGCTTTGAGATGCCGCTTAGCCCAATACGCTATCTGAAATTGGAGCGACGTAAATTGAACAAATGTGATAGAATTTCGCTGGATTCTTATATTAACCAAAATATAAAATGAACTATGCGGGTCTCTGTTTGCCTTATCCTTGAAGTTTAATAGTGCATTTTACTCGCCATTTCATACGCTTTGAGATGCCGCTTAGCCCAATAAGCTATCTGAAATAGGAGCGATGTAACTTGAACAAATGTGATAGAATTTCGCTGAATTCTTAAATTAACCATAATATGAAATGACCTAATCGGGTCTCTGTTTGCCCTACCCTAGAAGTTTAATAGAGCATTTTACTCGTCATTTCATGCTCTCTGAGATGCCGCCTAGCCCAGTACGCTATCTGAAATAGGAGCGACGTAAATTGAACAAATGTGATAGAATTTTGCTGAATTCTTTTATTTACCATAATGTTAAATGATCTAATCGGGTCTCTGTTCGCCCTAGCGTAGAAGCTTAATAGTGCATTTTATTCGTCATTTCATGCGCTTTGAGATGCCGCTTAGCCCAATACGCTATCTGAAATAGGAGCGACGCAAATTGAACAAATGCGATAGAATATCGCTGAATTCTTATATTAACCATAATATAAAATGATGTAATCGGGTCTCTGTTCGCCCTACCCAAGAAGTTTAATAGTGCATTTCTCTCGTCATTTCATGCGCTTTGAGATGCCGCTTAGCCCAATAGCTATCTGAAATAGGAGCGACGTAAATTGAACAAATGTGATAGAATTTCGCTGAATTCTTATATTAACCAAAATATAAAATGATCTAATCGGGTCTCTGATTGCCCTACCCTAGAAGTTTAATAGTGCATTTTACTCGCCATTTCTTGCGCTTTGAGATGCCGCTTAGCCCAATACGCTATCTGAAATAGGAGCGACGCAAATTGAACAAATGCGATAGAATATCGCTGAATTCTTATATTAACCATAATATGAAATGATGTAATCGGGTCTCTCTTCGCCCTACCCAAGAAGTTTAATAGTGCATTTCTCTCGTCATGTCATGCGCTTTGAGATACCGCTTAGCCCAATAGCTATCTGGAATAGGAGCGACGTAAATTGAACAAATGTGATAGAATTTCCCTGAAATCTTATATTAACCGTAATATAAAATTATCTAATCGGGTCTCTGTTTGCATTACCCTCGAAGTTTAATAGTGCATTTTACTCGCCTTTCCACGCGCTTTAAGATGCCGCCTATCCGAGTACGCTATCTGAAATAGGAGCGACGTAAGTTGAACAAATGTGATAGAATAACGCTGAATTCTTATATTAACCGTAATATAAAATGGTCTAATCGGGTCTCCATTTGCCTTATCCTAGAAGTTTAATAGTGCATTTTACTCGCCATTTCATGCGCATGGAGATGCCGCTTAGCCCAATACGCTATTTGAAATAGGAGCGATGTAAATTGAACAAATGTGATAGAATTTCGCTGAATCCTTAAATTAACCATAATATGAAATGACCTAATCGGGTCTCTGTTCGCCCTACCCAAGAAGTTTAATAGTGCATTTCTCTCATCATTTCATACGCTTTGAGATGCCGCTTAGCCCAATACGCTATCTGAAATAGGAGCGACGTAAATTGAACAAATGTGATAGAATTTCCCTGAAATCTTATATTAAACAATACATAAAATGATCTAAACGGGACTCTGATTGCCCTACCATAGAAGTTTAGTAGTGCATTTTACTCGCCTTTCCACGCGCTTTAAGATGCCGCCTAGCCCAGTACGCTATCTGGAATAGGAGCTACGTATGTTGAACAAATGTGATAGAATTACGCTGATTTCTTATATTAACCGTAATATAAAATGATCTAATTGGGTCTCTGTTTGCCTTACCCTAGAAGTTTAATAGTGCATTTTACTCGCCATTTCATGCGCTTTGAGATGCTGCTTAGCCCAATACGCTATCTGAAATAGGAGCGACGTAAATTGAACAAATGTGATAGAATTACGCTGAATCCTTATATTAACCAAAATATAAAATGATCTAATCGGGTCTCTGATTGCCCTATTATAGAAGTTTAATAGTGCATTTTACTCGCCATTCCACGCGCTTTAAGATGCCGCCTAGCCCAATACGCTATCTGAAATAGGAGCGACGTAAAATGAACAAATGTGATAGGATTTCGCTGAATTCTTAAATTAACCATAATATAAAATGATCTAATCGGGTCTATATGTGCCCAACCCTAGAAGCTTAATAGTGCATTTTACTCGCCATTTCTTGCGCTTTGAGATGCCGCTTAGCCCAATACGCTATCTGAAATAGGAGCGACGTAAATTGAACAAATGTGATAGAATTTCCCTGAAATCTTATATTAAACAATACATAAAATGATCTAATCGGGTCTCTGTTTGCATTACCCTGGAAGTTTAATAGTGCATTTTACTCGCCTTTCCACGCGCTTTAAGATGCCGCCTATCCGAGTACGCTATCTGAAATAGGAGCGACGTAAGTTGAACAAATGTGATAGAATAACGCTGAATTCTTATATTAACCGTAATATAAAATGGTCTAATCGGATCTCCGTTTGCCTTATCCTAGAAGTTTATTAGTGCATTTTACTCGTCATTCCATGCGCTTTGAGATGCCGCTTAGCCCAATACGCTATCTGAAATAGGAGCGATGTAAATTGAACAAATGTGATAGAATTTTGCTGAATTCTTAAATTAACCATAATATAAAATGATGTAATCGGGTCTCTGTTCGCCCTACCCAAGAAGTTTAGTAGTGCATTTCTCTCGTCATTTCATGCGCTTTGAGATGCCGCTTAGCCCAATAGCTATCTGAAATAGGAGCGACGTAAATTGAACAAATGTGATAGAATTTCCCTGAAATCTTATATTAAAGAAAATATAAAATGTTCTAAACGGGACTCTGATTGCCCTATCATAGACGTTTAGTAGTGCATTTTACTCGCCCTTCCACGCGCTTTAAGATGCCGCCTAGCCCAGTACACTATCTGAAATAGGAGCGACGTAAATTGAAAAAATGTGATAGAATTTCGCTGAATCCTTATATTAACCAAAATGTAAAATGATCTAATGGGGTCTCTGTTTGCCCTACCCTAGAAGTTTAATAGTGCATTTTACTCGCCATTTCTTGCGCTTTGAGATGCCGCTTAGCCCAATACGCTGTCTGAAATAGGAGCGACGTAAAATGAACAAATGTGATAGGATTTCGCTGAATTCTTAAATTAACCATAATATAAAATGATCTAATCGGGTCTATATGTGGCCAACCCTAGAAGCTTAATAGTGCATTCTACTCGCCATTTCGTGCGCTTTGAGATGCCGCTTAGCCCAATACGCTATCTGAAATAGGAGCGACGTAAATTGAAGAAATGTGATAGAATTTCCCTGAAATGTTATAGTAAACAAAATATAAAATGATCTATTCGGAACTCTGATTGCCCTATCATAGAAGTTTAGAAGTGCATTTTACTCGCCCTTCCACGCGCTTTAAGATGCCGCCTAGCCCAGTACACTATCTGAAATAGGAGCGACGTTAGTTGAACAAATGTGATAGAATTACGCTGAATTCTTATATTAACCGTAATATAAAATGATCTATTCGGGTGTCTGTTCGCCCTACCCTAGAAGTTTAATAGTGCATTTCACTCGCCATTCCATGCGCTTTGAGATGCCGCTTAGCCCAATACGCTATCTGAAATAAGAGCGACGTAAATTGAACAAATGTGATAGAATTTCGCTGAATTCTTATATTAACCTTAATGTAAAATGATCTAATCGGGTCTCTGTTCGCCCTGCCCTAGAAGTTTAATAGTGCATTTTACTCGCCATTTCATGCGCTTTGAGATGCCGCTTAGCCCAATACGCTATCTGAAATTGGAGCGACGTAAAATGAACAAATGTGATAAGATTTCACTGAATTCTTAAATTAACCATAATATAAAATGATCTAATCGGGACTCTATGTGCCCAACCCTAGAAGCTTAATAGTGCATTTTACTCGCCATTTCCTGCGCTTTGAGATGCCGCTTAGCCCAATACGCTATCTGAAATAGGAGCAACGTAAATTGAACAAATGTGATAGAATTTCGCTGAATTCTTATATTAACCTTAATGTAAAATGATCTAATCGGGTCTTTGTTCGCCCTACCCAAGAAGTTTAATAGTGCATTTCACTCATCATTTCATGCGCTTTGAGTTGCCGCTTAGCCCAATAAGCTATCTGAAATAGGAGCGACGTAAATTGAACAAATGTGATAGAACTTCGCTGAATTCTTATATTAACCGTAATATAAAATGTTCTTATCGGGTCTCTGATTGCCCCACCCTAGAAGTTTAATAGTGCATTTTACTCGCCCTTTCGTGCGCTTTGAGATGCCGCTTAGCCCAATACGCTATCTGAAATTGGAGCGACGTAAATTGAACAAATGTGATAGAATTTCGCTGGATTCTTATATTAACCAAAATATAAAATGAACTATTCGGGTCTCTGTTTGCCTTATCCTTGAAGTTTAATAGTGCATTTTACTCGCCATTTCATACGCTTTGAGATGCCGCTTAGCCCAATAAGCTATCTGAAATAGGAGCGATGTAACTTGAACAAATGTGATAGAATTTCGCTGAATTCTTAAATTAACCATAATATGAAATGACCTAATCGGGTCTCTGTTTGCCCTGCCCTAGAAGTTTAATAGAGCATTTTACTCGTCATTTCATGCTCTCTGAGATGCCGCCTAGCCCAGTACGCTATCTGAAATAGGAGCGACGTAAATTGAACAAATGTGATAGAATTTTGCTGAATTCTTTTATTTACCATAATGTTAAATGATCTAATCGGGTCTCTGTTCGCCCTAGCGTAGAAGCTTAATAGTGCATTTTATTCGTCATTTCATGCGCTTTGAGATGCCGCTTAGCCCAATACGCTATCTGAAATAGGAGCGACGCAAATTGAACAAATGCGATAGAATATCGCTGAATTCTTATATTAACCATAATATAAAATGATGTAATCGGGTCTCTGTTCGCCCTACCCAAGAAGTTTAATAGTGCATTTCTCTCGTCATTTCATGCGCTTTGAGATGCCGCTTAGCCCAATAGCTATCTGAAATAGGAGCGACGTAAATTGAACAAATGTGATAGAATTTCGCTGAATTCTTATATTAACCAAAATATAAAATGATCTAATCGGGTCTCTGATTGCCCTACCCTAGAAGTTTAATAGTGCATTTTACTCGCCATTTCTTGCGCTTTGAGATGCCGCTTAGCCCAATACGCTATCTGAAATAGGAGCGACGCAAATTGAACAAATGCGATAGAATATCGCTGAATTCTTATATTAACCATAATATGAAATGATGTAATCGGGTCTCTCTTCGCCCTACCCAAGAAGTTTAATAGTGCATTTCTCTCGTCATGTCATGCGCTTTGAGATGCCGCTTAGCCCAATAGCTATCTGGAATAGGAGCGACGTAAATTGAACAAATGTGATAGAATTTCCCTGAAATCTTATATTAACCGTAATATAAAATGATCTAATCGGGTCTCTGTTTGCATTACCCTCGAAGTTTAATAGTGCATTTTACTCGCCTTTCCACGCGCTTTAAGATGCCGCCTATCCGAGTACGCTATCTGAAATAGGAGCGACGTAAGTTGAACAAATGTGATAGAATAACGCTGAATTCTTATATTAACCGTAATATAAAATGGTCTAATCGGGTCTCCATTTGCCTTATCCTAGAAGTTTAATAGTGCATTTTACTCGCCATTTCATGCGCATGGAGATGCCGCTTAGCCCAATACGCTATTTGAAATAGGAGCGATGTAAATTGAACAAATGTGATAGAATTTCGCTGAATCCTTAAATTAACCATAATATGAAATGACCTAATCGGGTCTCTGTTCGCCCTACCCAAGAAGTTTAATAGTGCATTTCTCTCGTCATTTCATACGCTTTGAGATGCCGCTTAGCCCAATACGCTATCTGAAATAGGAGCGACGTAAATTGAACAAATGTGATAGAATTTCCCTGAAATCTTATATTAAACAATACATAAAATGATCTAAACGGGACTCTGATTGCCCTACCATAGAAGTTTAGTAGTGCATTTTACTCGCCTTTCCACGCGCTTTAAGATGCCGCCTAGCCCAGTACGCTATCTGGAATAGGAGCTACGTATGTTGAACAAATGTGATAGAATTACGCTGATTTCTTATATTAACCGTAATATAAAATGATCTAATTGGGTCTCTGTTTGCCTTACCCTAGAAGTTTAATAGTGCATTTTACTCGCCATTTCATGCGCTTTGAGATGCCGCTTAGCCCAATACGCTATCTGAAATAGGAGCGACGTAAATTGAACAAATGTGATAGAATTACGCTGAGTCCTTATATTAACCAAAATATAAAATGATCTAATCGGGTCTCTGATTGCCCTATTATAGAAGTTTAATAGTGCATTTTACTCGCCATTCCACGCGCTTTAAGATGCCGCCTAGCCCAATACGCTATCTGAAATAGGAGCGACGTAAAATGAACAAATGTGATAGGATTTCGCTGAATTCTTAAATTAACCATAATATAAAATGATCTAATCGGGTCTATATGTGCCCAACCCTAGAAGCTTAATAGTGCATTTTACTCGCCATTTCTTGCGCTTTGAGATGCCGCTTAGCCCAATACGCTATCTGAAATAGGAGCGACGTAAATTGAACAAATGTGATAGAATTTCCCTGAAATCTTATATTAAACAATACATAAAATGATCTAATCGGGTCTCTGTTTGCATTACCCTGGAAGTTTAATAGTGCATTTTACTCGCCTTTCCACGCGCTTTAAGATGCCGCCTATCCGAGTACGCTATCTGAAATAGGAGCGACGTAAGTTGAACAAATGTGATAGAATAACGCTGAATTCTTATATTAACCGTAATATAAAATGGTCTAATCGGATCTCCGTTTGCCTTATCCTAGAAGTTTATTAGTGCATTTTACTCGTCATTCCATGCGCTTTGAGATGCCGCTTAGCCCAATACGCTATCTGAAATAGGAGCGATGTAAATTGAACAAATGTGATAGAATTTTGCTGAATTCTTAAATTAACCATAATATAAAATGATGTAATCGGGTCTCTGTTCGCCCTACCCAAGAAGTTTAGTAGTGCATTTCTCTCGTCATTTCATGCGCTTTGAGATGCCGCTTAGCCCAATAGCTATCTGAAATAGGAGCGACGTAAATTGAACAAATGTGATAGAATTTCCCTGAAATCTTATATTAAAGAAAATATAAAATGTTCTAAACGGGACTCTGATTGCCCTATCATAGACGTTTAGTAGTGCATTTTACTCGCCCTTCCACGCGCTTTAAGATGCCGCCTAGCCCAGTACACTATCTGAAATAGGAGCGACGTAAATTGAAAAAATGTGATAGAATTTCGCTGAATCCTTATATTAACCAAAATATAAAATGATCTAATGGGGTCTCTGTTTGCCCTACCCTAGAAGTTTAATAGTGCATTTTACTCGCCATTTCTTGCGCTTTGAGATGCCGCTTAGCCCAATACGCTGTCTGAAATAGGAGCGACGTAAAATGAACAAATGTGATAGGATTTCGCTGAATTCTTAAATTAACCATAATATAAAATGATCTAATCGGGTCTATATGTGCCCAACCCTAGAAGCTTAATAGTGCATTCTACTCGCCATTTCTTGCGCTTTGAGATGCCGCTTAGCCCAATACGCTATCTGAAATAGGAGCGACGTAAATTGAAGAAATGTGATAGAATTTCCCTGAAATGTTATAGTAAACAAAATATAAAATGATCTATTCGGAACTCTGATTGCCCTATCATAGAAGTTTAGAAGTGCATTTTACTCGCCCTTCCACGCGCTTTAAGATGCCGCCTAGCCCAGTACACTATCTGAAATAGGAGCGACGTTAGTTGAACAAATGTGATAGAATTACGCTGAATTCTTATATTAACCGTAATATAAAATGATCTATTCGGGTGTCTGTTCGCCCTACCCTAGAAGTTTAATAGTGCATTTTACTCGCCATTTCATGCGCTTTGAGATGCCGCTTAGCCCAATACGCTATCTGAAATACGAGCGACGTAAATTGAACAAATGTGATAGAATTTCCCTGAAATCTTATATTAAACAATACATAAAATGATCTAAACGGGACTCTGATTGCCTTACCATAGAAGTTTAGTAGTGCATTTTACTCGCCCTGCCACGCGCTTTAAGATGCCGCCTAGCCCAGTACACTATCTGAAATAGGAGCGACGCATGTTGAACAAATGTGATAGAATTTCGCTGAATTCTTATATTAACCAAAATATAAAATGATCTAATCGGGTCTCTGATTGCCCTATCATAGAAGTTTAACAGTGCATTTTACTCGCCATTCCACGCGCTTTAAGTTGCCGTCTAGCCCAGCACGCTATCTGAAATAGGAGCTACGTAAGTTGAACAAATGTGATAGAATTTCGCTGAATTCTTATTTTAACCTTAATGTAAAATGATCTAATCGGGTCTTTGTTCGCCCTACCCTAGAAGTTTAATAGTGCGTTTCACTCGTCATTTCATGCGCTTTGAGTTGCCGCTTAGCCCAATAAGCTATCTGAAATAGGAGCGACGTAAATTGAACAAATGTGATAGAACTTCGCTGAATTCTTATATTAACCGTAATATAAAATGATCTTATCGGGTCTCTGATTGCCCCACCCTAGAAGTTCAATAGTGCATTTTACTCGCCCTTTCGTGCGCTTTGAGATGCCGCTTAGCCCAATACGCTATCTGAAATAGGAGCGACGTAAATTGAACAAATGTTATAGAATTTCGCTGAATTCTTTTATTTACCATAATGTTAAATGATCTAATCGGGTCTCTGTTCGCCCTAGCGTAGAAGCTTAATAGTGCATTTTATTCGTCATTTCATGCGCTTTGAGATGCCGCTTAGCCCCATACGCTATCTGAAATAGGAGCGACGCAAATTGTACTAACGCGATAGAATATCGCTGAATTCTTATATTAACTATAATATAAAATGATGTAATCGGGTCTCTGTTCGCCGTACCCAAGAAGTTTAATAGTGCATTTCTCTCGTCATTTCATGCGCTTTGAGATGCCGCTTAGCCCAATAGCTATCTGAAATAGGAGCGACGTAAATTGAACAAATGTGATAGAATTTCCCTGAAATCTTATATTAACCGTAATATAAAATGATCTAATCGGGTCTCTGTTTGCATTACCCTAGAAGTTTAATAGCGCATTTTACTCGCCATTCCACGCGCTTTAGGATGCCGCCTATCAGAGTACGCTATCTGAAATAGGAGCGACGTCAGTTGAACAAATGTGATAGAATAACGCTGAATTCTTATATTAAGCGTAATATAAAATGGTCTAATCGGGTCTCCGTTTGCCTTATCCTAGAAGTTTAATAGTGCCTTTTACTCGCCATTTCATGCGCATTGAGATGCCGCTTAGCCCAATACGCTATTTGAAATAGGAGCGATGAAAATGGAACAAATGTGATAGAATTTCGCTGAATTCTGTAATTAACCATAATATGAAATGACCTAATCGGGTCTCTGTTCGCCCTACCCAAGAAGTTTAATAGTGCATTTCTCTCGTCATTTCATACGCTTTGAGATGCCGCTTAGCCCAATACGCTATCTGAAATACGAGCGACGTAAATTGAACAAATGTGATAGAATTTCCCTGAAATCTTATATTAAACAATACATAAAATGATCTAAACGGGACTCTGATTGCCTTACCATAGAAGTTTAGTAGTGCATTTTACTCGCCCTTCCACGCGCTTTAAGATGCCGCCTAGCCCAGTACACTATCTGAAATAGGAGCGACGCATGTTGAACAAATGTGATAGAATTACGCTGAATTCTTATATTAACCGTAATATAAAATGATCTAATCTGGTCTCTGATTGCCCTACCCTAGAAGTTGAATAGTGCATTTTACGAGCCATTTCTTGCGCTTTGAGATGCAGCTTAGCCCAATACGCTATCCGAAATAGGAGCGACGTAAATTGAACAAATGTGATAGAATTTCGCTGAATTCTTATATTAACCAAAATATAAAATGATCTAATCGGGTCTCTGATTGCCCTATCATAGATGTTTAAGAGTGCATTTTACTCGCCATTCCACGCGCTTTGAGATGCCGCCTAGCCCAGTACGCTATCTGAAACAGGAGCGACGTAAGTTGAACAAATGTGATAGAATTACGCTGAATTCTTATATTAACCGTAATATAAAATGGTCTAATCGGATCTCCGTTTGCCTTATCCTAGATGTTTATTAGTGCATTTTACTCGTCATTCCATGCGCTTTGAGATGCCGCTTAGCCCAATACGCTGTCTGAAATAGGAGCGACGTAAAATGAACAAATGTGATAGGATTTCGCTGAATTCTTAAATTAACCATAATATAAAATGATCTAATCGGGTCTATATGTGCCCAACCCTAGAAGCTTAATAGTGCATTCTACTCGCCATTTCGTGCGCTTTGAGATGCCGCTTAGCCCAATACGCTATCTGAAATAGGAGCGACGTAAATTGAAGAAATGTGATAGAATTTCCCTGAAATGTTATAGTAAACAAAATATAAAATGATCTATTCGGAACTCTGATTGCCCTATCATAGAAGTTTAGAAGTGCATTTTACTCGCCCTTCCACGCGCTTTAAGATGCCGCCTAGCCCAGTACACTATCTGAAATAGGAGCGACGTTAGTTGAACAAATGTGATAGAATTACGCTGAATTCTTATATTAACCGTAATATAAAATGATCTATTCGGGTGTCTGTTCGCCCTACCCTAGAAGTTTAATAGTGCATTTTACTCGCCATTCCATGCGCTTTGAGATGCCGCTTAGCCCAATACGCTATCTGAAATACGAGCGACGTAAATTGAACAAATGTGATAGAATTTCCCTGAAATCTTATATTAAACAATACATAAAATGATCTAAACGGGACTCTGATTGCCTTACCATAGAAGTTTAGTAGTGCATTTTACTCGCCCTTCCACGCGCTTTAAGATGCCGCCTAGCCCAGTACACTATCTGAAATAGGAGCGACGCATGTTGAACAAATGTGATAGAATTTCGCTGAATTCTTATATTAACCAAAATATAAAATGATCTAATCGGGTCTCTGATTGCCCTATCATAGAAGTTTAACAGTGCATTTTACTCGCCATTCCACGCGCTTTAAGTTGCCGTCTAGCCCAGCACGCTATCTGAAATAGGAGCTACGTAAGTTGAACAAATGTGATAGAATTTCGCTGAATTCTTATTTTAACCTTAATGTAAAATGATCTAATCGGGTCTTTGTTCGCCCTACCCTAGAAGTTTAATAGTGCATTTCACTCGTCATTTCATGCGCTTTGAGTTGCCGCTTAGCCCAATAAGCTATCTGAAATAGGAGCGACGTAAATTGAACAAATGTGATAGAACTTCGCTGAATTCTTATATTAACCGTAATATAAAATGATCTTATCGGGTCTCTGATTGCCCCACCCTAGAAGTTCAATAGTGCATTTTACTCGCCCTTTCGTGCGCTTTGAGATGCCGCTTAGCCCAATACGCTATCTGAAATAGGAGCGACGTAAATTGAACAAATGTTATAGAATTTCGCTGAATTCTTTTATTTACCATAATGTTAAATGATCTAATCGGGTCTCTGTTCGCCCTAGCGTAGAAGCTTAATAGTGCATTTTATTCGTCATTTCATGCGCTTTGAGATGCCGCTTAGCCCCATACGCTATCTGAAATAGGAGCGACGCAAATTGTACTAACGCGATAGAATATCGCTGAATTCTTATATTAACTATAATATAAAATGATGTAATCGGGTCTCTGTTCGCCGTACCCAAGAAGTTTAATAGTGCATTTCTCTCGTCATTTCATGCGCTTTGAGATGCCGCTTAGCCCAATAGCTATCTGAAATAGGAGCGACGTAAATTGAACAAATGTGATAGAATTTCCCTGAAATCTTATATTAACCGTAATATAAAATGATCTAATCGGGTCTCTGTTTGCATTACCCTAGAAGTTTAATAGCGCATTTTACTCGCCATTCCACGCGCTTTAGGATGCCGCCTATCAGAGTACGCTATCTGAAATAGGAGCGACGTCAGTTGAACAAATGTGATAGAATAACGCTGAATTCTTATATTAAGCGTAATATAAAATGGTCTAATCGGGTCTCCGTTTGCCTTATCCTAGAAGTTTAATAGTGCCTTTTACTCGCCATTTCATGCGCATTGAGATGCCGCTTAGCCCAATACGCTATTTGAAATAGGAGCGATGAAAATGGAACAAATGTGATAGAATTTCGCTGAATTCTGTAATTAACCATAATATGAAATGACCTAATCGGGTCTCTGTTCGCCCTACCCAAGAAGTTTAATAGTGCATTTCTCTCGTCATTTCATACGCTTTGAGATGTCGCTTAGCCCAATACGCTATCTGAAATACGAGCGACGTAAATTGAACAAATGTGATAGAATTTCCCTGAAATCTTATATTAAACAATACATAAAATGATCTAAACGGGACTCTGATTGCCTTACCATAGAAGTTTAGTAGTGCATTTTACTCGCCCTTCCACGCGCTTTAAGATGCCGCCTAGCCCAGTACACTATCTGAAATAGGAGCGACGCATGTTGAACAAATGTGATAGAATTACGCTGAATTCTTATATTAACCGTAATATAAAATGATCTAATCTGGTCTCTGATTGCCCTACCCTAGAAGTTTAATAGTGCATTTTACGAGCCATTTCTTGCGCTTTGAGATGCAGCTTAGCCCAATACGCTATCCGAAATAGGAGCGACGTAAATTGAACAAATGTGATAGAATTTCGCTGAATTCTTATATTAACCAAAATATAAAATGATCTAATCGGGTCTCTGATTGCCCTATCATAGATGTTTAAGAGTGCATTTTACTCGCCATTCCACGCGCTTTGAGATGCCGCCTAGCCCAGTACGCTATCTGAAACAGGAGCGACGTAAGTTGAACAAATGTGATAGAATTACGCTGAATTCTTATATTAACCGTAATATAAAATGGTCTAATCGGATCTCCGTTTGCCTTATCCTAGATGTTTATTAGTGCATTTTACTCGTCATTCCATGCGCTTTGAGATGCCGCTTAGCCCAATACGCTATCTGAAATAGCAGCGATGTAAATTGAACAAATGTGATAGAATTTTGCGGAATTCTTAAATTAACCATAATATAAAATGATGTAATCGGGTCTCTGTTCGCCCTACCCTAGAAGTTTAATAGTACATTTCTCTCGTCATTTCATGCGCTTTGAGATGCCGCTTAGCCCAATAGCTATCTGAAATAGGAGCGACGTAAATTGAACAAATGTGATAGAATTTCCCTGAAATCTTATATTAAAGAAAATATAAAATGATCTAAACGGGACTCTGATTGCCCTATCATAGAAGTTTAGTAGTGCATTTTACTCGCCCTTCCACGCGCTTTAAGATGCCGCTTAGCCCAATACGCTATCTGAAATAGGAGCGACGTAAATTGAACAATTGTGATAGAATTTCGCTGAATTCTTATCTTAACCTTCATGTAAAGTGATCTAATCGGGTCTCTGATTGCCCTACCCTAGAAGTTTAATAGTGCATTTTACTCGCCCTTTCGTGCGCTTTGAGATGCCGCTTAGCCCAATTCGCTATCAGAAATAGGAGCGAGGTAAATTGAACAAATGTGATAGAATTTCGCTGAATTCTTATATTAACCGTAATATAAAATGATCTAATCGGGTCTCTGTTTGCCTTACCCTAGAAGTTTAATAGTGCATTTTACTCGCCATTTCATGCGCTTTGAGATGCCGCTTAGCCCAATATGCTATCTGATATAGGAGCAACGTAAATTGAACAAATGTGATAGAATTACGCTGAATTCTTATATTAACCAAAATATAAAATGATCTAATCGGGTCTCTGATTGCCCTATCATAGAAGATTAAAAGTGCACTTTACTCGCCATTCCACGCGCTTCAAGATGCCGCCTAGCCCAGTATGCTATCTGAAATAGGAACGACGTAAATTGAACAAATGTGATAGAATTTTGCTGAATTCTTAAATTAACCATAATATAAAATGATCTAATCGGGTCTCTATGTGCCCAACCCTAGAAGCTTAATAGTGCATTTTACTCGCCATTTCCTGCGCTTTGAGATGCCGCTTAGCCCAATACGCTATCTGAAATAGACGTAAATTGAACAAATGTGGTAGAAGTTCCCTGAAATGTTATAGTAAACAAAATATAAAATGATCTATTCGGAACTCTGAGTGCCCTATCATAGAAGTTTAGTAGTGCATTTTACTCGCCCTTCCACGCGCTTTAAGATGCCGCCTAGCGCAGTACGCTATCTGAAATAGGAGCGACGTTAGTTGAACAAATGTGATAGAATTACGCTGAATTCTTATATTAACCGTAATATAAAATGATCTATTCGGGTCTCTGTTCGCCCTACCCTATAAGTTTAATAGTGCATTTCACTCGCCATTCCATGTGCTTTGAGATGCCGCTTAGCCCAATACGCTATCTGAAATAGGGGCGACGTAAATTGAACAAATGTGATAGAATTTCGCTGAATTCTTATATTAACCAAAATATAAAATGATCTTATCGGGTATCTGATTGCCCTACCCTAGAAGTTTAATAGTGCATTTTACTCGCCATTTCATGCGCTTTGAGATGCCGCCTAGCCCAGTACACTATCTGAAATAGGAGCGACGTATATTGAACAAATGTGATAGAATTACGCTGAATTCTTATATTAACCGTAATATAAAATGATCTAATCGGGTCTCTCATTGCCCTACCCTAGAAGTTTAATAGTGCATTTTACTCGCCATTTCATGCGCTTTGAGATGCCGCTTAGCCCAGTACGCTATCTGAAATAGGAGCGACGTAAATTGAACAAATGTGATAGAATTTCGCTGAATTCTTAAATTAACCATAATATAAAATGATCTAATGGGGTCTCTGTTTGCCCTACCCTAGAAGTTTAATAGTGTATTTTACTCGCCATTTCTTGCGCTTTGAGATGCCACTTAGCACAAGTCGCTATCTTAAATAGGCGCGATGTAAATTGAACAAATGTGATAGAATTTCGCTGAATTCTTATATTAACCTTAATGTAAAAAGATCTAATCGGGTCTTTGTTCGCCCTACCCAAGAAGTTTAATAGTGCATTTCACTCGTCATTTCATGCGCTTTGCGATGCCGCTTAGCCCAATAAGCTATCTGAAATTGGAGCGACGTATATTGAACAAATGTGATAGAATTTCGCTGAATTCTTATATTAACCAAAATATAAAATGATCTAATCGGGTCTCTGATTGCCCTATCATAGAAGTCTAATAGTGCATTTTGCTCGCCATTCCACGCGCTTTCAGATGCCGCCTAGCCCAGTACGCTATCTGAAATAGGAGCTACGTAAGTTGAACGAATGTGACAGAATTACGCTGATTTCTTATATTAACCGTAATATAAAATGATCTAATCGGGTCTCTGTTTGCCTTATCCTAGAAGTTTAATGGTGCATTTTGCTCGCCATTTCATGCGCTTTGAGATGCCGCTTAGCCCAGTACACTATCTGAAATAGGAGCGACGTAAATTGAAAAAATGTGATAGAATTTCGCTGAATTCTTATATTAACCAAAATATAAAATGATCTAATGGGGTCTCTGTTTGCCCTACCCTAGAAGTTTAATAGTAAATTTTACTCGCCATTTCTTGCATTTTGAGATGCCGCTTAGCCCAATACGCTATCTGAAATAGGAGCGACGTAAAATGAACAAATGTGATAGGATCTCGCTGAATCCAAAATTAACCATAATATAAACTGATCTAATCGGGTCTATATGTGCCCAACCCTAGAAGCTTAATAGTGCATTTCACTCGCCATTTCTTGCGCTTTGAGATGCCGCTTAGCCCAATACGCTATCTGAAATAGGAGCGACGTAAATTGAACAAATGTGATAGAATTTCCCTGAAATGTTATAGCAAACAAAATATAATATGATCTATTCGTAACTCTGACTGCCCTATCATAGAAGTTTAGAAGTGCATTTTACTCGCCCTTCCACGCGCTTTAAGATGCCGCCTAGCCCAGTACGCTATCTGAAATAGGAGCGACGTTAGTTGAACAAATGTGATAGAATTACGCTGAATTCTTATATTAACCGTAATATAAAATGATCTATTCGGGTGTCTGTTCGCCCTACCCTGGAAGTTTAATAGTGCATTTCACTCGCCATTCCATGCGCTTTGAGATGCCACTTAGCCCAATACGCTATCTGAAATAGGAGCGACGTAAATTGAACAAATGTGATAGAATTTCGCTGAATTCTTATATTAACCAAAATATGAAAAGATCTTATCGGGTCTCTGATTGCCCAACCCTAGAAGTTTAATAGTGCAGTTTACTCGCCCTTTCATGCGCTTTGCGATGCCGCTTAGCCCAATACGCTATCTGAAATAGGAGCGACGTAAATTGAACAAATGTGATAGAATTTCGCTGAATTCTTATATTAACCAAAATATAAAATGATCTAATCGGGTCTCTGATTGCCCTACCCTAGAAGTTTAATAGTGCATTTTACTCGCCATTTCATGCGCTTTGAGATGCCGCTTAGCCCAATACGCTATCTGAAATAGGAGCGACGTAAATTAAACAAATGTGATAGAACTTCGCTGAATTCTTATATTAACCATAATATAAAATGATCTAATCGGGTCTCTGATTGCCCTACCCTAGAAGTTTAATAGTGCATTTTACTCACCGTTCCACGCGCTTTAAGTTGCCGCCTAGCCCAGTACGCTATCTGAAATAGGAGCTACGTAAGTTGAACAAATGTCACAGAATTACGCTGAATTCTTATATTAACCGTAATATAAAACGATCTAATCGGGTCTCTGTTTGCCTTATCCTAGAAGTTTAATACTGCATTTTACTCGTCAATTCATGCGCTTTGCGATGCCGCTTAGCCCAATAAGCTATCTGAAATAGGAGCGACGAAAATTGAACAAATGTGATAGAATTTCGCTGAATTCTTATATTAACCAAAATATAAAATGATCTAATCGGGTCTCTGATTGCCCTATCATAGAAGTTTAACAGTGCATTTTACTCGCCATTCCACGCGCTTTAAGTTGCCGCCTAGCCCAGCACGCTATCTGAAATAGGAGCTACGTAAGTTGAACAAATGTCACAGAATTACGCTGAATTCTTATATTAACCGTAATATAAAATGATCTAATCGGGTCTCTGTTTGCCTTATCCTAGAAGTTTAATGGTGCATTTTGCTCGCCATTTCATGCGCTTTGAGATGCCGCTTAGCCCAGTACACTATCTGAAATAGGAGCGACGTAAATTGAACAAATGTGATAGAATTTCGCTGAATTCTTAAATTAACCATAATATAAAATGATCTAATGGGGTCTCTGTTTGCCCTACCCTAGAAGTTTAATAGTGCATTTTACTCGCCATTTCTTGCACTTTGAGATGCCACTTAGCACAAGTCGCTATCTGAAATAGGAGCTACGTAAGTTGAACAAATGTCACAGAATTACGCTGAATTCTTGTATTAACCGTAATATAAAATGATCTAATCGGGTCTCTGTTTGCCTTATCCTAGAAGTTTAATGGTGCATTTTGCTCGCCATTTCATGCGCTTTGAGATGCCGCTTAGCCCAGTACACTATCTGAAATAGGAGCGACGTAAATTGAAAAAATGTGATAGAATTTCGCTGAATTCTTATATTAACCAAAATATAAAATGATCTAATGGGGTCTCTGTTTGCCCTACCCTAGAAGTTTAATAGTAAATTTTACTCGCCATTTCTTGCGCTTTGAGATGCCGCTTAGCCCAATACGCTATCTGAAATAGGAGCGACGTAAAATGAACAAA